>RJWJ010020791.1:0-28659 GCA_004363605.1 Indri indri | reverse complement strand
TAAAAATGGAAACTTTGCCCAACTGCTGTCCTAACCCTGGTGAAATGCAGACCCCCACCTCCCCTCCGCCACCCAAGCCTTTTGCAAATGCTGTGTCCTTTGGCTTAACCTTCTGGATGACCTTTCACATTTAGCAGATTGGGCCCATTTCACGGATCAGGCAAACTGAGGCTCGGAGGGGTAAAGTAGCTCAGTTGAGCAGCCCTAGAGCAGCTGAGCCGGAATTCAGACTGGAGCTTGCGTGATGCCGAGATCTGGCGCGAAACCCTTCCCTCTACTGCCTCTTGGAGTCCGACGTGCCAGGAAACTCTTAACACCACTCAGCAGTTGCAAAATAAGAGAAGTAAAAGGGACCACCCAATGGCAATGCACCCATTCTACAGATGCAGAAACTGAGACCCCAGCGGCCAAAATGTTAAACCTCAGGCGGGTCAAAGTCCAGGTGGGCGGGAGACAGGCTGAGGTGGCCCAGGAGTTAGAAAATGAGCCTCTCTTACCCCCAGAATTCCTTTAACCACCATGGCACCCCCTTGGAGTGCTGGCAGTTCCATCATGGGCCTCGGCACGGCCCTGTCTCCTCCTCCTGGGATGCCCCTCCTCCCAACTAATCCGCTGCCACTCAATGTAAACGTACCCATTTCTGTGTGCCTCCCTGGCCCCGTCACCGGGTGGGACTCCCTGCTTTCCTCTTTCATCCCAGACTTTTTATTTTTTCACTTTGTAGCCATTCCGCACCATTAATAATCATGACAGCATTGGTGGGTTGATTTGATTAATGGCTGCCACTGAGCTGTGAGCTCCGGGGGGGGGAAGAGCCCTGTCTTCCCAGTTCCCTGCTCTTTATTTGTGGAATGAATGAATGAAGAGTGCTTGATGTGAAGGCTGGGATCCTTATAAGTCTTCATCCGAGCACCCAGCACCATACGTGGCACATAGGGGCTTCGTAAAAGCCTGTGGGTAGAGGGGAAGGAAGGTGGGAAGGAAGAAGAGAGATGACAAACTCCCAGGTTTTAAAACAGGGAAGACTGAGACCCAGAGAGGGAAAGACAGTTACCCAAGGTCACACAGCAAAACAGCATCCAAGTCCCTGCACGTTGCAGCCTCTAGATACAACCTCATTAGTCCACCTGCTCTCCCGTCATTTGTGCGCACGCCAGGAAGGCCTGCCCTGACCGGGAGCTGGGTGTGGCAAGGGCGTCTGGAGCTGGGGAAGGCACCAGGGCAGGCAGCTGTCCACTGCACCGGGTCTGCCCAGCGGCTGGACCTCCCAGAAGCTGCGCTCGTGCAAGCCAGGGGCCTCCCAGCTCTCCCTCTTGTGGGCCGCACCGTCCCCGGAGGAAGGCAGTCCGGGGAATCAGCCCTCCTGTCACAGACAAGCGAATCGCCACCAATTTGTTTACGGCTGTGTAGTCGAAATACACCCCTGACGCCGTCCCCATGCGAGTTCTGGCCAGCGCCCTCCTTGGCTTCCGCCGCCCCGGCTCTCCTGAGCCTCAGATCTGGAAGAGGACGCAGGCAGCGGCCAGGAGGGTCTTCACTCACTGTGGGTGGATTTGTGTCCACGCGCCGCAGGAGGGCTGGGCACGGGGGTGACGCCTGGCTGTTCCCTGCTGTGGGCCCTGGAACCGGGCAAGTGTGCCTGCCAGAGCCCAGGACCCAGCGCCCACGCCCAACACATGGCCATGGCCAGAATCCACTGGCGTCTAGGCAAGCGAGAGAAGCTGTGAGTTAGGGGAAGGATGGGGCTCCTCTGGAAACTGAGGCAGCCCAGGGCCCCTAGGGCCACCTGGCTGGAGAGGGGGCTACAGCATCTGCCTTGGGGTTGGGGGCATTGAGGGGACTCGTTGTGGGGCAAGCCAAGCAGCCATGAGTTCCTGCATCTACCTGTTCTTCACTTCAATCGTTCATTCCACCTGTCACTCATTCATTCGGGCGGTCCGTCAGCCATCGATCATCGTGAGTCAGTCTACTCTCCCCCACGGGAGGCGGCTGAGACTCAGACGCCGGAGTCAGCCAGGCATCAGGCTCAGCTCTTGCCTTCGGGAGACCGAGGGCCCACCTCCCAGCGCCTCGCCCTGCTTGTCTGCAGAGCGAGATAATAAGACTTCCCACCTCGTGGAGTCGGTGGGGCATTTAATGAGACGGCGAGGTTCAGCACAGGGCCCAGCAGGAAGCAGCTGGTGCCGGCCGTTACCATTATCGCCAGTCCTATAATTCAGTGACACGAAAAAAGCACCAGCTCAAGAGTAGGAGGCTTGAGACACCAACTTGCCGGGCTCCGCCGGCCGACTCATTTGCTAATGTCTCATTAAAGGGTGTGATGGGTGAGTAATTACTATACCCCAGGAACGGGAGATTAATGGAGAGAGACTGGCAAACAAATACATGCTGTTCCAGGGCCTGTAGGAGGGCCTTTGGGGTGGAGGGTGATCATAGAGGACTTCCTTGAGGTGGTGACTCCTAGACTGGGTTTTGCAGAGTGAGTAGAAGTTTTCTGATGAGGTGGAAAGGAAGGACATTCCAGGCAGTGAGAACAGCATGGTTAAAACTTTGCAGGCCTGAAAGGTCCACAGGCTCAGGGGACTGTAAATAGCTCCAAATGACTACAGCATGGGACGCACCCGGGGACACAGAGGAGGCAGCAAGTGCCAGATTAGGGAAGGCCTGAACAACAAAGCTGAAAGGCTGTGACACCATCCCGCATCATGGCTCCTGGCAGTCTGGCCACTGGTTGCAAGAGCCGCCATTTCCTGAGCCCCCCTGTGTGCCAAGCTCTTTATCAACATTGCTTCCCCTCACCACACGGCCGCTCTGCGAGGCGGTGGTTCTCATGATACCCTTTGGACGGATGTGAAAACCGAGGCCCAGAGAATTGAAATGTCTACCCAAAGCCACACAGCTAGGAAGGGGCAGAGGTGGGATTGGAACCCAGGTTCACGTGTCTCCTCACTCAGGCCCTCCTCGCACCTGCCGCCCAGCTGTGGAGGGCACAGCTTGCGCACGCGTGTGAGTGCGCCCGTGCATCGGAGGGGCATGTGTGCGCACGCGTCATACGCACAAACGCCCACGAGCGTGCGTGTGGGCTCGCCTGCAGCGTGGATGCGCATGTACGAGGGTGCAGTGTCTGGGCGTGTGTGGCGTGCACGTGTGTGCATGTGTTCCGTGCATGCTTGCACACGGTTGTGCAAATGTGCCCACGCACCAAGGCTGGGTGTATGCCTGGTCACTCATGAGTACGGCTGGGTGCATCCCTGAGCACACGTGTATGGGTTTGTATGTGTGCATGCGTGTGTAGGCATGAGCCTGCACTATGGAGGATACACACATGCACACGTGCATTCCCGGAGGGTGCGGGTCTCCCCGCGTGTGCATCTCCCGCCATTCCCAGGCAGCCTCGGCCATGACCCCCAGACAGAGGCCAAAACCCGGCACTTTCCTTTTCTCCCAACGTCTCTCAGGCCAATGGCCCGGCTCCGTCCATGCTGGGAAGACCGGAATATTTTCAGGTAATGATTTTCATATTAAAAAAAAAAAAAAAAAACAGCTTCGTAAATCAGGCCAAGGCCGCGGTCATCACGGCCTCGGGATCAAACACACACAGCGGCTTGTTCCAGCGTAAATCACACGCGTTTCGTTGGGCCGGGCCGGGCAAAGCCGTGTCATGTAAGTGCAGCCCGAGGTGGCCGCTCCTGCAGGTCTGTGTCAGGCCTGAAACGACAGCCCTGCTCAGCATGTCCCTGAGAGGCTGACCAAAGGGTGGGTCAACCACTTCCGGTTCTCTCTCGGCCGCACCGACCTCAGGGCGGAGGAAGGGAGAGAGTGTCTCAGCCCTGCTCCTGCCTGCTGTGCGTCATTGGGCAGTTCCGTCAACCTCTCTGAGCCTTAGTCTCTTCATTCTGTAGAATGGGGGTGTCTATCATCCCCCCTAGGATGTTACGGGACCCGATGAGACAGGGAGGAAGAGGCCTGGCTCTGATGGGTCACCCGTCCCCTGCTGCTGCGATCGCTGCTGTTGCTGCCAAGGGCACAAGCTAAGATCTGGAAGGAAGGCCCCACTCGGGGCAGAGGCCCGCCTGGCCAGCTCACTTTGTCTGAACCGACACTGCGTCCCTGGAACTCATGGGTCCCTCAGGCAGGAAGAGGGGGACACGCCACTGTCTGGATGGCCCAGCCAGCCCCTGGAGTCTGTGATCAGGACGGCTGGCCCAAGCGGTCACATCAGCCACGCCTCTGCCTCTGTGCGCTCCTGAACCCATCGCAGAGGCAGCTCCTGCACAGCACAGGGTGATGCGTAAGTGAGGCCAGAATCCCAGGCCCTTGTCTTCAGCTCCGTAAACCTCAGTTTTCCCATCTGTAAAATGGGGATAATAAAAGAACCTGCGCCCTAGGACTGCTGTCTGGATTCAGAGAGCGAATCCGTGAGACACAGTCGGCACAAGGCCTGCCATGGCATGGCATTCAGAGAACGCCTGGTCATTGTCATTGTTATTATTGTCTCTGTCTATCATGCATGCAATTCCATCGTCCCTTTCTTTGACTCACCTGCCATTCTTCCCTCCGCCTACCCCCTGTCCCATGGTATCTGTGGCTTGCAGCTCCCGAGGCCCCGCTGTTCAGGGAGCTGGGTCTGCAGGCAAATGCTGACTGAGGTTAGCGGGAGGTGTCAGTGCCATTCAAACTCCCAGACCTCAGACTGCCCCCCGGAGACGGGGACCCACGCAGGGCAGGGGCAGTGGGGAGGACTCCTCTGAACCAACAAACAACCTCCCATCACCACGGAGCTCTCAGGCCCTCTAGGGCAAGCTCCAGAGGCTGACCCATGTTCAGATTCCAGCCTGCCCTCCCCAAGCCTCAGTTTCCGCATCTGTAAAATGGGGCTAGTGCTTAGGTTGCCCTTAGGTCGCAGAGCTACTTGAGAGTCACCCTGCACGTCCGTGCCCACTGGGGTAGGGAGCCCCTGCATGCTGCATCCCACGTCTTACCCACTCACCTTCCTCCTCCTCCTCCTCCTCCTCCCCCTCCCCCTCCTGTCCTCTCACTTCTCTGTCTTCTCTCTCCCTCTCTCTCACTCTTTTCCTTTCCCACATTTCTGGCCACAAATTTCAGCCAGACCTTCTAAAACCCAAGGCCCGTCCCTTCCCAGACAGCCCTGGGTTTAAACATCACTTCCTCCCCTTCCTGGCTCTAGGCCGTAGGCAGGCTGCTTCAGCTTCCTGGACTTCCTCAGGTTACTAAACTCAGGCTAACAGAAGTCTGTACTTCACGGTGAGAGAATTTAATGAAATTCGTGTATAAAGCATTTCGCTAGCGCTGTGCCTGCGCATAGTAGGCACACGGTACACAGTCACGGCTGCTGTTGCTACTGCTGGTTCTCCTGCTGTTATTATTGTTACAATTACCCTTGGGCAAGAAGAATCTGGGAAGGGTGATCCAGGAAGATGGAACACCATAGGCAAAAGCCCCGGCAGCAGAACAGAACAAGGCTTATAGGGTGGATTCGGGGGAAGGGGCCATCAAGGGAAAACAGAACAGGATCTGAGAATTTGCGAGAATTTTCGTATCTTTAGATTCATACAAAATCCTTAATGTGGTGAGAGAAAACTGATTTCTCCCGGGAACCAGGAGCCAGGGGGTGAGACAACCCCTCCAGAAACACATGGACCAATGACAATGAGGGGAGAGGGAGTCTCTATGGTAAAATCAGGGTGCTAGCCCCCAAAAAGGGAATCTGGGCAGGTCCCAAAAATGATGCCCGCTCCACTGAAACTTCATTCCATCTGACCCTGTTTTAGCCCCCACAACATTTTCTGAAACCCTAGGGCTCTGCATGACATGCTTTGAAAACTACTCACCTAGCCCCATTTTACAGAAGAAAAAATTGAAAGTTCAGAGAGGGAAAGTATCTCCCGAAAAGTCACACAGCACCCTCCATCATCAAGCTCCCAATTCCTTGAAAGTGCTTATGTCTTTTCGACAAGTCTCCTCCCTGCTGGGTCCGTAGCATCTCCATTACCAGGTTTGGCTGAAAGGATTTGTCAGTTGTTGGCTTGCTTGTCTAACTAAATTAATGTTTTACATTTCTCCTCCAGTTTGCAAACTTTTAAAAAATTAATCCCATCATTTCAACAAGTGTAACAACTAAATTATCATCTTTACTTGATTAAGGAGCCTGCCGCGTCTTCTCTTGGCAAACACTGCATGCACATAATTCTACTAAATGTAATAAACCAACCATAGAACTATTAATTTTGCCATGGTATTCATAACAATTAGAAACGCATGAACCTTAAAATGATAAAAACTGAATGGAATACTGAAATCGCAGGAAATCCCCATCCTCTCGCTGCAGGCTGAAGACGATGTCATGAGATGCAGATTAAGGTCGAGAGACAGAAATCAGATGTCATTTGCCGCTTAGCTCCATCGCAATGCACCGAGAAGGAGACAGATCAGGGTCAGGGCACTTGGCTAACTCAGCGAAACTTTCCCCAAAATCTTGACATCTAAGGGAAACAAGGTATCAGGAAAAGCTCCCTGCCTTTGCAGAGCTCTGATAGCCTCTAAGAGTGTCTAGACCTGGAACAGCAAATGCATGGCAAACGTGCCGCAACCTCACCTCTTACACCCGTGGCAGACATTATTAATTGATCAAGCATTCTTTCCTGCTGAGTTCAGACAGGTTGGCAATCTCAACACAGATCTCTAAGGCAGGCATTACCAATCTCACGAGATGATCGAATTTCCCAGTTCAGATTTAGTCCAATCTTGCTAGCTTACAGGGGAAGAAAGTAGGCTACGGAGAGAGGAATGAGTTGCTCAAAGTCAAGTAGAGATTCAAGGCAGAGTCTAAGGCAGAAGCTGGGATGCTGCAGCTTTATTATAATACAGCAGGCCAGGAGGCTGAGCCCTCGCCAACAGATTATTTTTCTCTCAACCTCCTAAAGAGAAAGCCTTCTCCACAGACCCCTAGCAGGTCTCCTTTTTATCCTCCAACCATTTTATCAAATGTGTATAGCCCTTTTCTCTCCTGCGTGATTGGTGGAACAACACATTGGTACAACTTTCCTAGAGAACAATCTGGCAGTTTGTATCAAAAACCTTAAACATCAGATATTCTCTTCCTTGGAATCTGTAGATTTTTATTGCAAAAATCTAAATGGACAAGTACCCAAAAAGAATATTCAGTATGGTATCAGATGGAATGAAATTGAAAACAATCTAGTAATTCATCTTTAAAACATTTAAAAATTAGATATTTATTAACACATAAGATGATGAGAGTATTTTTTAATGATAAATACAACTTTTTAAATAGTATATGTAGTTTGTAGTTTGCTGTTATTTCTATAGAATAAACACTGACAGATATATAGATATAGATATAGATATAGATATCTCCAGGGTTGGCATACACAGTTGCCCAGGCTGCACACTGAATAACTAGAGTCACTCAGAATATGATATAAACGGTGCCCTGTGGAGTTGGGCCATGTGACATCCCTGCATCTAGCTTAAAAGGCATGAAAGGTTATTTACCAAAATAGTAATAGTGGCTATGGGGGGGGGGCACATTATTCTTGTCTAAATTGTCTAGTATTTCTGTAATGAATGTGGCTCACTTGTGTAAACATGTAATAATAATCCTTTGAAAGCACTTTCCTGATTGTAATCTATTTATTACATATCGTGGCTTACTCTGGGGGCGGGAGTGTTTATTTTACAATATTAAACATGCATTGATGGAGGGCCTAGTAGTGCCAGGCATTTCGCTAGGGATGCTGGGGAGCAAGAGCGGACTCCATTGAGGGGAGAGAGACGGTGGCCTCAGTGGGTGGCGGCAGTGGGACTGGGAAGAGGAAGAAGGGATTCCAAAGAGATTTGGGAAGAAAAATCTTCAGGCCTTGGGGATGGTCGTGTCTGGGGGTGACGGGGTGAGAAGAGCCGAGGGGGCCTCTAGGAGAGGCGGAGGCGGCCCTGCTATTGATGAGACAACCCCAGGGAGGGCCAGATGGGGGGCGGTGAGTTCAGGCTGGAACAGGCTGAGTAACAGACCCCACTGCCCCCAGAGAAACACACAGGAAATGTTCCAAGACAAAAACAAAAAAGTTGACAATCACATGGGTCACAGGACTCGGCCAATGACGGTCCACAGAGTGGACGTTTGCCGCAGGAAATGGGTTAGCAAGTGTCGAATGCACGTCCTGGAAGCCACGGTCTTATCTAAGCCCCAAAAACTGGCCAGGACGCCCTCACTTCCCTGGAGACTGCTCCTGTCCCAAAGCGACCTGAAAACCAGAAGACCTGGGCAGCGTTGGGACCTGCCACTGGCTGATCGTGCCACCCTGGGCGAGTCCCTTTAGTGCTCTGCGCCTCGCGGGGTTGCCGAGAGGGTCTGAGGTAAGACTCCGTGTGTGCGAGAGAGGGAGAGAAACAGACTGCAGACAAACTTTCCCAGTGGGAAAATGGAAAGTGCTGGGCAAATCGTGGGCATCAGTTTTATCGATTGTCCCCGCGGAGCCGGGGCGGTGTCCCTCCCCAGCCAGTGCTACGGCCCGGCAGCCTCCGGAGACCCGACTTCCCGGCCTCTCTCTACGGAGAGCCTGTTCGGCCTCCCCGATTCGATCCCCGGAGACGTCAGAGTCTCCGTGTGCTGAGGAACTGGAGAAAAATCAATGCGAACAACGTAGTCAAAACAGTGTCGGCAGGCGTCGTGCCGGGTGGGGAGCGAACGTTGCCGGGGACTCAGTTGTGCCCCTTATCTCGCAGTGTGTTCTCAAAGTGCGCTCTAGCCTCGCTGCGAACCCAATAAGTCTTTCACTTTGACTGGAAACTTCACATTTTTCCTCTTTAGAAAAATGTCACCCACATTCCTCTGTTTCATTACTCTTGGTTGCGGCTGCTCCGGCCGTGGGGAAATTGCTTACGGAGGTGGCTGCCGATACCCGTCACCGTGGCCAGACCAGGCCCCGGCTGGCCGCGGTCCCAAGCTGTCAGCCAGCCCGCGCTGCGCTGCGAGCAGCCTTCGTGTGCCTTCACTGCAGTCCCTTCCCCCGGCCGGAGCCGCCCCAGCTCACAGGCTGCAGACCCCAGAATCCACCCTGCTCCCACTTCCCCATGGCAGACCTGGTGGGGCCCCCTCCACCAGGCCTCCCAGCCTTTGGACCAGCTGGATGTCAGCTGCCCCGGCGCCGGGCCCTGACCCTGCGACTCACCAAGTCTGTCCCTCTCCTGGTCTCTCTCCCCCTCTTTCTCTACTTTACTGTCTTTTTATATCTCTACCTCTTTTTCAATTCATCTCTCCATGTAGATTTTCAACAAACATTTATTGAGCACCTACTATGTGCCAGGCACTGTTCCAGAAGCTGGGAATCTAACAGTAAGACCAGGTGGGGACACGACACAGCAAACAAAAAAGCAAGCAGACATATGCGGTACATTCCATTTTCCAAAGATGGCCAAAACAGTACCTCCTGTCTCTCATGCTCAGAAAGTGGAGCCTTTGTCCCCTTCCCCTTGAAGCCACGCAGGCCTTTATGACTGCCTGACCACAGAGTCCAGCTGACGTGTTGCTATTTTACTTCCAAGGCTGGGTCATATTGACGTCCTGCACTTCCATCCTTCTCTCTGGGAAGACTCGCCCTTGGAACCCAGCCTCCTGCTATGAGGAAGCCCAAGCCACGTGAGGAGAGACCCACATGGAGAGGAAAAGATGGTCCCAGCCAACAGTTGACTTGGCAATCACAAGAGTGAGCCGTTTGGAATGGGGGTCTTCCAGGTGGCAATCAAATCGCCCAGCTAAGGCCCACCCACTTGGAGCAGAGAAGAGCCATCCCTGCTGAGCCCTGTTCAAATCATAGATTCATGAGCCAAATAAATGCTGGTTGTTGCTTTAAGCCACTAAGCTATGGGGTAGTTTGTTACACGGCAACGGGTAACTGGAACAGCATATAAAATAATGAGGGATGGTAGTGAGTGCTAGAAAGAAAAATCAAGGCAGGTGAGGCAGTGAGGGTGGGCAAGGTGGGGGCGAGGGGAGGTACAGCCACCCCCCTGCCTGATGCTAGTGCTGCAGACGTGTTCGCCACCCCGTGGACGTGCTGGGAATGTGTCTGGTCAGGGAGGAGGAGCCACGGAGCGGGTCTCACTCCCAGGTGGGAATTCGAGCCACGAGGCCCCTCGCTGTGTCCGCACACTTCCAGCAGCAGAGGGATTGCTCCCTGCCCAGGCCGCCCTGCCGGACTGGGCTTTCTTCCCCTGGGGGAGGCCCCTCCCTGCACACCCTTCAGGGTCATGTGGACACATGACGGGGACCCCACATCCCCCAGCCACATCCCGCCTCTCCCACATCCATGGTTTCCTTACAGACAGGGCCGGTCGGATGACTGGGACACTCTGAACGTGTGCAGGAGAAGGATGGAGTCGCTGCCAGGGAAAATATCTGTCGCCACACAAGGATGGGGAGTCGCTGAGGACACAGTGGCAGAGTATATGCCGAACAGGACTCCTGAGGCCAAATCGCCAGACCCCTGAAATTATAGGGAAAATCACGCCTGCATAGTCACAAGCTGTTGCGAGCAAACGGTCCGCCGAGAGGAGCCCAACCTCCACCCCACCCCAGTCCAAAATGTTGAAGACCCCTGGAATAAAAGCCTAGGTTTTAGAGTCACGACAACCTGAATTTCAGTGCCACTGACTTGCTGTGTGACCCTGGGCAAGTCACTGCCCCTGTCTGAGCCCCAAAGTCAAATCAACACAGACGTATCAGGACCTCCAGCAGCTTGTCCAGGCTTCACTGGTTTGTGTGCCCTTGCCGTGATTTCTGTTCTACCCCCGCCCTTCCTCTCCATGATTATCTACTTAGTGTTTTTCTCTCAGTTGACCGCCTGCTTTTACTTAAATAAACGTATTTATTGAAGGAAATAAATAAGTATTTGAAAAACTTTTTGTATCCCTATCTTCCATGGGCAACGAGCTTCGCACGCCATAAATTAAAAAAAAACAAAAAAAAAAAACATAAAGAGGAAGAAAAAGCAACACTGTTAAGAGACAAACTCTGTCGCCCGCCCCCCTCCCAAGGGCTTCACAAAGGGGGATTAGCAGGCCCTGGAGAGAAGGGTTAAAGATACATTAGCACCCAGCAGAGACTTTCTCTGGGTGTTATGAGAAGGTCCAGAGAAAACTAGAAGGGTGCCACTTTTGTGTTGCCTGATTTGGGCTGTTTAATGCTCTTTGTGCTGACGGTGGCTCTTCTCCTCCAACGGGTCCCTGTGACTCAGACACCCCACAGTGGCTTTCGACTCACGCTCCCCACCGAACAGTCAACGGAAGGCCCCAAAACTGCAGAATCCCAAAACAGGAGGCCTCTGAGCCAGCTTCCGGGGAACAGTGGGAATATCGTACCTCGTGGACCACGCTGGGCCTCGCAGACACAGGACACCAGCCGGCATGGCTGCAGCCTGGCCCCCAGAGAGCACTGGGGGCAGGGGAGGCCTTCGGGCAGGGGCAAGACCCAGAGCCCAGCAGGGCTGCCCGACGCTTTGCTGGGGTGACCGGCAAGCCACCCTTCCCACACTGTGGGCCGTGGTTATCCCAGCTCCGTTGTTAACAGGTTGTGTGTCCCTGAGTGAGTGGCCTTAGCTCTTTGAGTCTCAGGTTCCGCCCTGTGCCTCAGTTTCCCCTCTGTGCACAGCCTATATAACCCTCAGCCACAGCAGGCACAGAGCCTAGGGCCCCCAATACTTTTAGGAGATTTGAAAATGTTTTAATTTCTTTTAGGACCAGAAGGGAGAGAATTTTTTGAAGAAAATGTTTTAATATGTAAAGTTAATATTTTCATCTTTTGACTTACATAGTCATAAAATATAAGTTTTAATATTACGTAGTGCAGAAAGGGGCCCTCGAAAGCCACCCTGTGGCCTCTATAAAACGGAGACGACGAAAGTACCTGCATGGAAACAAAGCCTTCAGCCCGGGACCTGGCACCCGGCTTTTGTTGTTCTTGGTGCTGACCCCAGAGGAACGAACACTGGTTTAGGAGTTGGGGACAGAAAGTGTTCTGGGCTCTTCCCCCTCCGTGTGACTTCTGGAAGCTGTCCCCTTGCTGGCCTCGGTCTCCCCAGCTGTCCAGCGAGAGTCCTGGAGTTGGGGGTTCCCTCAGCCTTTCTGCCTGGGGAGGCCCCCAAGCCCCACACCCCCTACCCCGGCCCACTCTGAAACATCATCTCATCCACCAGCCACGTAAATATTACAGGTTCAGACAATAATTGTGGCTTCTCTCTCTCTTTTTTTTTTTTTTTTTGTTTATTTTTGTAATCCCAGATGTTTGCCTAGGCCCAGCCCCAGCTCCCGGTGCTCTCACTTGGCCGTCTCTGGTTCCTCCTGCTCCCAGCACCAATGGAGTCCACGTTTGACGGGCGTAATCGCAGCTCCCACTTCTGAGCACCTGCGCTGCCCCTCTGCCCAGAACACAGGAGGCACGTCTGGAAGCTTCCTGGGCACAGAGCGCAGACAGTAGGGCAGGCATAGAATAAGCAAGTGCCTGGGCAGAGGCTTGAGCAAAGTAGCTTGGAGGGGGTCGCGTTCAGAGGGATCAGCAAAAGCTCCCCCTAAGTGATGTCTGAGCTGAGCCCGGACAAACGAGAAGGTGACAGCCAGGAGGAGAGTGGAGGGAAGGGCATCTTAGGCAGGTGGAATAGAATGTGCGAAGACGAAGGGGCCTTCCAGCCCTGAGAGGGAGGTCATCCCCATTGCACAGGGGAGGAAACTGAGGCTCAGAGAGGTCTCCTGGCTGGTGAGCGGCGGTGGTTACACCTTTCGCCCAGGCCTGCCTGTTTCCAAAATCTGTCCATCGTCTTTAGGCTGTGCTCGCCCCCGCCACACACATCCCCTCCATCTCTCCCCGGCTCCCCTGCAGGGAAAGGTCAGAGCCCAGCTCACCCACTGTGAGTGGTTTTAGGGTCTCCATAGACGGTGTCACCCCATGTGTAAAACTAAATGTCACTGCCTCAGATGCCACCACCAGAACTGTGGTGGCCCATCACCTGCAAATGTGACTCCCCCAGAGCAGCCCTGGGGACCCAGGTGAGGAAACTGAGGCCCAGAGAGCTGCAGTGCTTTGCCCAAGGTCACCCAGTGACCAGGGACAGGAGCGTGGAGCTCCAAAGGCTAAGCTCCTAAGTCCCACCCCGTCAGTGGGCAGGACTCTCCCTCCCGGCCCCTCAACTGGGGCCCCAGCCCCCTCCCGCCCCTTCCCCAGGACAATGGGGCCTTTCACAGCCAGACAAAGGGAAAGGTTTAAAAGGCGAGAATTACGTTTCCACCGTGGGGAGGGGCCGGGGGCGGGGCGGAGCCGCCGCTGCTACACAAACCGACCGGTGTGTGTTTATTCATGTCTGACACAACACAATTTGATTTTCCACATAAAAGATCAAATAATATTTCAGTTACAGTTAATTACACACCCCAAAAGCACATCAAAGGACGGTCCGCATCCGCCCAGCCCTGGCTTTGTAGCTCCTCGTGCGCGCAGATTTTACGCCCCGCTTCGCAGAGTCTGCAGCCCAGCGGCTCCCAAAGTCACTCCCAGAGGGGCCTTTGAGGCTGGGACCCAGGGGCCCTCGAGGGGCTCCCAGGGCAGTCCCTTTCCCCACCCCGTGCCTTGTCTCCTCGCCAAAATAGCAGCCCTTGGTTTTTGTGGGGGGTGGTTTTGGTTTTTTGTAGAGATGGGGATCTTGCTATGTTGCCCAGCTGGTCTCAAACTCCAGGTCTCAAGCAATCCTCCTCCTTCTGCCTCCCAAAGTGCTGGGATTACAGGCTTGGGAGCTTATCAGGGCCCACAGCTTCCCCTGAGGGGAATCCTACCCCTTCCGCAGCAGGCAGGACAGGAGCAGAGCGGGCACCATTGTCCCATTTGTTACGTGGGGAAACTGAGGCCCTGAGTGGAGAAGTGACTAGCCCAAGCTCACACAGCCTGGAAATAGTAGGGCAGTGATTTCAACTGGTCTGGGTGATTCCTAAGAACCTGCCTTCCTTGTCGGAAAAGGGTCCTGGGTCATTTTTATGTCATCTGAAGAGAAGCCTACAGATCTCCTGCGAGAGACAGTTTCCGTGTTGTGTTTGTTGAATGAGTAAATGATTGGATAGATGAGTGAAGCAGTGAGAAAATGAATGTGAAAAAGGAAGAAAGAAAGGAAGAAGGGAAGGAGGGAGGAAGGAATTCAGTTCTACCGCGAACAGGTCAGCCGAGGCATCCTTCTCTCACCGGAGCTCTGGGAGTGACAGGCCAGTGCGAATGACTTTTGGGGAATTGCTGGCCTTCTTAGAGCCCCTGCTCACCCTACACTGCATCTTGGAACACTCATCTGCGCACATGGTTGAGAAAATTCTGGAAAGACTTTTGAATTCTGGAGTCTGTGACTCATAGAATCGTAAAATCAGAATATCCTTGAAATAAACTCACAGAACCTGAGAAGGCAATGAAATCTCAATATCGTCAAACCAGAACACTCAAGAGCAAGAATCCCAATTGATGTTCTTTTCAGCACGGTCATGAAGCCCAGAGAGGGCGTATGTTCCACCCAAGATCACACAGCAGGCAGGGCTGGGCTTCCTGGCACCCCAGGGGCAGGCTGGGGTGGTGCCCACCACGTCCCCTGCTCCCAGGCCCTGGCAGAGCTTCGGGTCCCTGTCTTCTCTGAACTGGCACTTTGCATCTTGGGGGAGCAGGGGGAGCGATTGGGTCGGGTGAGACTCAGAGCTTGTCAGAGCCTAAAGGGACTCAGCCGACCTTGGGGTTCCAAAAGGATCACCCCATGCCTCCCCGTGTGTCGCCGTACACTGTGCCTGAAATCCCACATCAAAGATGCCTGCCTTCAGGAAGGGCCTTTGAAAAAAGAAAGGTGCCTTGGGAAGGGTCTGTCACCAGCTGCTCCCCAGTGTCCTGGAGGAATGGGCCGCAGGGACAAGGGCTGGAACCCCAAGAGAAGGGGGACCTAGATCTGCTCAGATGCGAGCGTCCCCAGAGGGAAGACCCCCAAATGCAGCCTCTTGTTCCCCTGGTCCTACATCCTGAAAGAGCCTGGAGCTGGATGTGGGTTTAAGTCAGGGGTCACCACGCACTGGCTGGGTCACGCAGGGCCAGCCGCTTCCCCTCTCGGAGCCTCTGTTTCCCTTCTGTGGTCTCGGGACCGTGGGAGGCTCAGAGGAAGTGGCCTCACTGTGACGGTCCCCAGCCGTGGCACGGGCGGGGGCTGCGGAAAGGCTGGCAGGGGCCAGGCCCGGGGCAGGGGGCAGCGGGAGGGCAGCAGCTATTCTGGGCTCTTCTAGCCCCGGCGCCCGTGCAGCCCGAGGCTCAGGCAGCGAGCGACCATCCTGTTTCCCAGGCAAAGATGTTTCCTGTGCAGGCTGAAGCTGCCCGGGGCCACCACAAGCCCTCCCAGAAGCCTCTGCTCCTCAGCCGCCTGGGGACAAAGCCCTGCACGCCCCAGCTAGCTCCCCTGCACCCCGAAACTGCCCCACACCCCAGCCCCCAACCTCAGTCCCCTGTTTCCCAGCAAGAGTCAAAGCACTTGGACCTCAAAAGGCTGAGACAGTCAATAAATTGGAAATTGGTCAGGGGACGCTAAGACACTTTTCACAGTCTCTGCCGCACGATGAGCCCCGGACAAAAGGGAGTATCAGTAGCAGTGGGAGATGACGGTCACGGTCATTGGCTACGCTGCCACCCTCAGCACCCCGCAGTCTGGGGCACCCAATGGGTGCGTTAGGGGCGCTCGCTTACCTTCCTCCTTGGTGCTATCACCATGCATGTTTCCTCGAGGACAGGCCTGTGTTCTATTTACCTCTGTGCCTTGCAAATAATCTGTGTTTCACAAACGTTTACGGAACAGAGAGGCAGGGGGCTGGATGGTTAAATACTTGAAAGAACCAAGGGTGGATGCAGGAATGGAAGCGTGGACAGATATAAAAAGAGACGTAAAAAAATACTTTTTTTGCTGCAGAACTCAGGAATTCTTTATTCGAATTTGCCATCTCAACTTAATCTGCTGTGCAGCCTTGCTCAGTTTACCCTCTCTGATCTTGTTTTCTCATTTGTCAAAGGAGTGTGGTAACTCGGCCCTGCCAGCTCCCTGGGAGGTCTGGAAGATTCCTCTAAGGCTAGTGAGAATGACTTTCTAAAACTATGAAGTGCTCTGCCCCAGGCAGGTGGTGGCCAGTACTGACTCTCTTGGGGAGTCAGGCAGAGCGGATGAGCCCTGGGGTGGGGCAGCCGGGCAGGTGACAGAGGCGCTGAGGGCTGCCACCCTGCTGGGATGTAATCCTGCATGGCCTCCTTGTTGGGCAGCAGCTCTCGCTCTAGTAAAATTTTATGGCCTCCGAGAGCAAGCAGAGAACAGCCAGACGCAACTCAGTGGAGATTTATGGCCTCCCCACCCCTGGCCCAGCCTTTCTCCTCCCAACTCACAGCAAAGCCGAGATCCCTGGGCTTGCGACAGAGACCCGAGGCCCTCTGTGGGGCAGGGGGAGGGGGGCTGAGTTAGGAGGGGCAAGAGGCAGACTCGCAGTTAAAGTCAGAGTGGAAGTGGACCGAAAGATCCAGACCCAAGTAACACTGTGCAAGAGACTGAGTCACACCCTGCATTAGGCTACAAAATTGCCCTAAGGTTATCTAGGGTCCCTTTGAGGAAAGCCAGGGAATGTGGCCAAAGCAGACACAATTGTCTCCTTCTGTCCCTGAGCGTACCTGTTCCTCCCACCACCACAGGGCCTTTGCACATGCTGTCTTCGCTGCCAGGTGCACCTTCTCCCCGCACTATGATTTGCATAGTTAACCAGGATGCACGCGTGGATCTGGCGCATGCAGACACGTGTTGCATAAATGAATGCGGGTGTTCCTGACACACGGGTACGTGGCACACAGCGCTGGCATGATGTCACGTACAACAAACCCGGAGCACCGTTGTGCAGGGGCGTGCACGCTTTGAGGGCTGGGTGTGGCCCCACGTGGGCTGGGGACGGAGGTGGAGCTCGCGCTTGGGGACAGGGAGCGAGAAAAGGGAGAGGAGAGGCGAGATGGAGAGGAATGAGACGGACAGAGCCTGCTCCGCGCCGCCCCGTGGCCCCCGGCGGCGCTGTCACCGCGGCCCGCGGCGTGGCCGGCACCCGTCGGGCTGATTTACGGGCCCCGCCGCCCGCCGCGCGCCAGCAATCGGCCGCCGCCGCCAGATCTGTTATTGATGAACTTGCCGACCCGCTAATTAACTGCGCACCCGGCGGGCGCGCGGCGGCGGCGGCGGCTGAAATACGGGCGGGTCGCCCCGGCCAATGTCACCGGCGCCCCCGGGGCGGTCCGAGGGGACAGGCGGGATCTCCGCGCCTCGGGCACAGATCGCCCAATCCCGCGGCAGGAGGCTGGACCGGAGGACCCTGCGCACCTGGGAGGTCGCGGGGTGGCAAGAACCTCCAGAGACCCGCCCCTCAGTGGAGCCGGTTCAGGTCCAGATGGCGCCACTTCCTGGCTGCGGAGGGATCAGAACTCTGGGAGCCTCAGTTTCCTCATCTGGAAAACTGGAATAACAAAGTCGGGCTGGGGACTTGAGGTGAGAATTCAATCTGCTCCCTGGTCAGTGCACGGCGGGGATGAGGGACCCCCTGAACAGTGATCTTCTAGTGCCCTGCCGGGTATCATCCAGAGATGTGTGGGGAGCTCACTACCTATCTTCTCCTTCTGGGTCGGAGGCTCCTGTAGTTATTCCAGCTGTTTACTGAGGGTCTGTTGCTATGGCAACAGCAGACCTCATCCCAGTCGTAACCCAGAAGGAGGCTCCGGAAGAACAGGAGCCATGAGAGACTCACGGGGTGGAGGCTGGGGGGGAGGAGGGCTTTCTGGAGGCAGCTGAAGTAGAGGCTTCAGGCAAGGAGTGACAGGTGAGTGTTCCAGGCACAGGGAACAGCAAGAGCAAAGGCCCTGTGGTAGGAAGGAGGTGGGCCCGTGCCCAACAAGGGCGAGGACGTAGGTGGGACCCGACAGGAGCCCAGGAGAGGGGGTGCAGGAGATGAGTGTCAGTGGTGGGGCTGGGATTTGAACCCAGGACTGGGACATGGGGCGACGTGCCCAGAGCTGTCCATCAGAAGCCCCCACCTGCCCCGGGATGACTCAGCATGTCCACCCACCTCCCAGAGCTTCCCTCTACAGCTTGGTTTCCACAACCTTCACCTGTCCTCCCTCCCGTCCCCACCTCCAGGTTCCAGAACAGGAGGGAGACACTCCTGAGTGGCAGGGCCAGTCCCCCCGCCCCCAACGTGTCCTCATTTTGCAAATGAGGAAATTAAAGCTCAGAGAGGGCAAGCAACTTGCCCAAGGGCACGCAGCTGAAACCGCCCCATGAGCACATACTCTGGGGCAGGCACAAGGCAAGGACCCCCCATCCATCGGGCCTTCACTGAGCATCTCACCCTTTGGCCACCCTGGGAGGTGGGGGGAGGGGGCTTTTTCTCATTTCTCGGATAAGGAACTGGGCTCAGAGAAGCCCAGAGAAGAGGTGAGTGGAGACGGGGGCTCAGAACCGGTGTGCGAGGGAAGAGGGAACAGGATATGTTTGTTTTTACGTTATTTTTAATTGCCTGAAGAGTTCCCTTTTTCTTACGGTTTCCTCAATTCACACCGTGTTTATTTTGTTTGTTACGGGTTTTTTTCCCTTTGGGTCCTTCCTCCTGCCTCCCCACCCCGACACACACACACACACACACACACACACACACACGCCGAACACTGGGTTATTTGTGCAGCTGCGATCCCGTGCCATCCTCTGGGGTAAAATGGACAGGATTTGAAGGGAAATGGAAGCGAAGCAAAGAAACAGAGACAGAGAGAGACAGAGACAGGGACAGAGAGTGACAGAGAGAAAGACCTAGAGAGGCACTTTCAGGGCAGAGGAGAATGTATCACGGCAATAATTTCCCTGCCAAACGCTTCCTCTGTATGAGGGGGTTCGGGATGCGTTACCCCAAAATATGGCACTCCGGCATCGAGAAAGCAGCGGCAGGAAGATCTCGCTCACCTGCCCCCCGCCCTTGTCCCCTGCAGCGGGTCATAAGACCCTCATCCCAGAGGTGCCCTCCTGGTACCCAGAGGAGAGGGGCGTCCTTGTCTCTGAAGACGCAAGGACACGGACGAATCTGAGCAAACAGGCCTTGCTAAGTCCCCCGAGTTTATTGCCGTTAGATCGCACCAGCTTTGTCCCACCGCACGCCTCCTCGACATTTAGCATAAACAGTTTTCTCTGTTTATTTGGGTCTTCATCTCTGAGGGTTCCCATGTCCCATAAAACTTATTAAACAAACGTGTATGCTTTTCTCTTGTGAGTCTGTCGTCTGTTATAGGAGCCTCAGCCGGGAACCTGGCACGGAAAAGAAATCTGTCCTCCCCTGCAGTGGGGAATAACGTCCCAGCCCCGCGGGGTCACCAGGGGTCTCCCCGCCATGGGGTGGGCAGGAGTCTCAGAGACATGTGTTCCCTGAGTTTCTGGGTTCTTAGGAGTTACACCTCCTGACCCTTGGCCAGTCCTGCTGGGGGCAGGGATGTGGGTCTCTGTGAGTCAGGGTGGGATTCTCTAAGGAGCAAAGGGACAATGGCAAAAACAGCTTCTGCAGGATGGAGGGGGCACCCAGAAACAGTGCATAACCCTAGACAAGTCACCTTGTCTCCCTGGGCTTCCCCTGTGTCCCAGAAGCCCTCTGGGAGCCCAGGGAGAGCTCTCCAAATGGAAGGGGTATTATTATTCCCGTGAGTACCATCATTGTTGTTTGGAAAGAAAGCTAAAAGGACGGTGGTTAAGATCCCAGCTTTGGAGTTACACAGGCCTGGCTCCAAATCCTGGCTCTGCCACTTCCCAGCTCTGTGACCTTGAGTAAATGCCACCCTCCCTGAGTCTCAGTTTCCCCTTCTTTAAAATGGGCGGCAGCAATACCAGACTCCTGGTTCAGGCGGTGCATGGCAGCCGGTTCACAAAGGAGTAGGCAGGCAGTAGGTGCTCGGTCATGCCTCCAGCCTCCTTTCCCTCCGTCCTGAGAAGCAGGCACATCTGGCCTCCTGCTACAGACAGCCGCCCCAGGGCTCCCGACTCCCCCTCCTGCCTCCAGAAGACACCTGTGCAGACCCCCCTTTCCGGCCCCGCGGAATGAAAATTATGCAGAGGCCCGCGCTTCCCCCTTGCAGACAAAGACCGAAAAATAAAAATTCCACACTGTCCCAGGAGGCGGATGGAGACTCAGGAATGGCTGCAGCCAGGACCCCTTCCCCCTCCAGGCATGAAGGATTCGCCCTCTGGGATCCGGTTCATCCTCCCAGCTGCCTGGCAGTCAGGTAGCCAGGCCTGGATTGGCGTCCCCATTTGCCAGAAGAGAAAACTGAGGCCCCCAAAACAGAAGCCAGTGGCCTCCCCAGCCCAATCCTCTGGAATGTGGTGCAGTGATTCAGGGGGACAACCAGGAGGAGAGGCGCTTAGCTCATTCCCCAGGACTGGAAAGTTCTGGGCAGGAAAGCAGATGTTACAGACAGCAAGACTAATGCCACTGAACGTCAAAGCAAGACGAGCCTCAGCTGGGTGCCGCTGGGTCTTGAACATCTAACAGAGGTGGAGCCACCCCGGCCCAGGAGTCCCCGGACAAGCCACAGCTGGCGGCTAGACTGCAAAGACACTGCATTTGTAACTCAATGGTGACTTTGCATTGTTTGGCCAATTTCCAATTCAAAATAGTGATAGAAAGTTGCCTGTTGAAATAAAAAGTTTCTTTAAACGCATCTTAAGTAAAAAATCAATACAGACGAGATGCGAGGAATAGGGCAACGTCGGGAGGGAGGGATGGCAGTTCGAGAAGTGTGGTTTCTCCCGTCCCGATGGGTTGGTAGTTTGCAGGCCTCACCCGCACCCAGGAGGGTGCCCTGCTCACACCCCTGCACCCGCCACGTGCTAACATTTAGTAGGTGCCCGCCACGTGCCCGGGGCTCACCCACGGCTCACAATGCTCTCTGCAATGCAAAAGAAGCAGCCTTGTCCTCCAAAGCATAGAGTCTAGCAGGGACATTGACACGTGAGATCCTCACGGATTGGGATACATGTCCTGAGGACCCAAAGTTGTGCCAGAGAAAATCACATGACAGGGGTACGATGTGAGGGGGAAGGGGACAGATCAGAGAGTGTGGACAGGGAAGGCTTCCTGGGGAAGAAAAAGTACCAGCTGTGTTGAGAGCAGAGGGGATTGTAGGTGCAAAGGCCCTGGGGCAGGAAAGGGTCACCCCTTGGGAGAACTGGGAGTAAGGCCAATGGGAGATGAGGCAGGAGTTTGGGCTTTGTTCTGGGTGCCCTAGGGAGCTGCTGGGTTGCTTTTGTTTTGTTTTTTAATCAGGAGAGTGACACGCCGCTCCAGTTTGAGTTTGAAGAAGACCCCTCTGGCCACTACTTGGACCAAGGACTGAAGGGATCACCACAGAGGAAGGGAAGGCAGGAAGGGAGGGAGGGAGGGGGACAGTGGCTTTGACTGTGGTAGTGAATGCAGGGTGCAGAGAAGCAGTCAGATCCAAGATGACCTGAGGTTATGTTGGCGGAAGGAATGGCGGGGCTGGGGGATTTGTTGAGGCATTTGACAGTTATAAAGCACCTACTATGTGCAGGACACCAGCCTGGGCACCAGGGAAACAGGGGTGAATGGCACAGAGAGGGAACCCCTGTCCTCTTGGGCTGACTGCGCAGAGGGCGCACACATCATACACACTCTATGCCCAAATCTGCATGCCACATGCAAGCACACGCGCACGCACATGCACACACACCCCTGTGTAAGTGCCCCAGGCCCCGCGTGCACACGCCTGGCCCTCCTCACCCTTGCACATGCACACACACACACACACACACTCGCCAGCCTCGGTTATAAAAATAGCCGTGGCGATCGCACTTCAGCAAGGCTGACGTTGCCGGGGAATAATTGAGATTCTCTCGCTCCCCCTTAGCTGGGTGATTCACTGAGAATAAGCTGCGCCCTCGCCGCAGCCCCACCGAGCTCTGCGAGCACTAAGAATACTTTCTTTTATTGCAGCGAATGACATTTGAATTCATTTTTCTACCTATTATGCGCTGAGACAGCGGAGACTGAGTGGGTATTACCTGCCTGCCATTATGCAACGTGACAGAAATACGTCACAGCTGGCGGCTGTTGGATGCCTCTGGGGCCGCCAGGGACCCGTCGGTCTGCAGGACAAAACGCAAGAGCCCTGTTCTGCACGCCAGGTCCCAGGCCAGCCCCTGAACTGCCATGTGACTTTGGCAAATCTATTCGTTGCTCAGGGCCTCAGTTTTCTCATCCGCTAAATGGGAGTGAGAGGCGTGAGCCGGATCATCTTTTCGGGATTTTTTCAACCCTCCTGTATATGACTTTGGGCTCCTCCTAGGCCTTGCCTCTCCAGGGCATGAGGGTCGTGTAGGTCAAGGTTTGGGAGAGGGAGTCTCCCCCATGAGGTCCACAAATCATTCATTCATTCATTCATTCGGCAAGTGTGATTGAGGAGCTACATCCGCCAGCCCTGTTCCAGGGACTGGGCGGAGGGTGGTGAGCAGGGCAGACAAAGTTCCCGCATGACGGAGCTTACATTACAGTGGCAATATTTCAGCAACAAATACTTGTGAATGAGTGAACGAATGAATGAATGAATGAGCCTGGGCTGGAAAGGGAGAGAGACTGGGGAAGTGTTGGTTGAAAACGAACACCAAGCCCCGAGAGAGGGTGGGATGTCCCAGGAGAGGGAGCAGGCAGAGGGCCCGGCTGAGCCCTGGGAGCTCCAGCCGATGAGACAAAAAGAAGAAAAGCTCACAGACAAGCCTGAAGAAAAGCGAGAGGAAAACAGGGCAGACGGAAGGTTCTCGGCGGGAGAGGGAGGAACGCGCTGGGTGTGGGGGAAGTCAGCCCCACTGCGGAGCCTTGGAGGCAGCAGGGAGGAAGCCCTGGCTTGGCAGTGGGGCCAGAGCCCTGTCTTGCCTGTGTCCCCACTGGACATGGAACCTGCCCCTCGGCAGCCCCCATGAACGTAAGTGGAATATGTCCATCAGCGATTCCCGACCCAGCTACTGCATTTTAACCTCACAGTCCCCACCCGCCCGGGCCAAGCATAGAGCAAAGACAGTGTCTTAGAATCATCGTCGTTATGCTATCATGCAGCTGACACTTCTTGGGCACCTACTGTATGCATCAGCCCTGAGGACACTTTGCATGCATCCTATCTTGTGCCCTTCCCAATATAATACTAGGTGGTAGGCATGTGACAAACCCATTTTACAGATGAGAAAGTACGCTCAGAAGGAACGAGGACTTTTCCAAGGTCAGCTAGCTATCAAGGGGTGAGAGGATTTGAACGCACCCTCTGGCTTCAGAACCCAGAACCCCCACCAACACCACCAACACGATGCCTGAGCACCCCGTGAGCGCTTTGTAAAATGAACATCCCTGGCACACAAGGGGACCCTTACCGCGGGGGCCCCTGGGCAGCTTCCCTGCACCAGGTCTCTGCCCCTTTGGGGCTGCTCACCCTCCCATTCCAGACCCCAGCAGGGCGTGGGGCCACACCTTGTTCCTGCCCTCTCACCCCACCTCCCCTGCAAGGGTGCTCGGGAAACCCCACTGCCAGCACCTCGCCCCGCTGGCTCCCGGTTCCCAGCGTTCCGTGGAGGCTACAGGGCTGCTTCCCAGCTGGTCCTGATGACAGCTACTTAACCGGCACGCTAACCGCGGAGGCAGAAATTAGGGGCCACGCTCTGCTCCCCACTTAACGCCCCCACGTCGCTCAACCTGCTTTTTCTTTCAGCTTCCCGCACGTCCATCCGTGGAGGGCTGGCGGAGAGCCCCACTTGGTCACACCTGGTGTCACTGGCCCTTGCTCCAGCCTCAATGTTCCCAAAGAACAACCCTCTGTCGCTCAGGGATACCGGCAAGTTTGCTGTTCATTGGCAATGGTCCTTTGGGCTTAAGGTGCCGTCCGGTGCTTAAAATGCAAATTTTGGGGGACACTGCAGACTCCTCGCCAGGCCTGGCAGGGGCGTGCTTGACTGGGTCACCAAGGGGGCTGCAGATTCGCCTCCCACCACTGCCCCCGGGCACGGCCACCTGGCCTTGCTGGGTGTCCTTCAGCGTGTGACCAAGCAGGGATCCGCTTCCCAGCGGGGCTTTTGCGGGTGCCTGGAGCAGCCTTCCTCTCCTCCTGCTGCTTCTTGCAGCCCACCCCACCCTCCTCGGCCTCCCTGTAGCCACTGGAGGGTCACGGCGTTCGTCTCCGTGAGCGCTGGTCCTGCCCTCCTCTCTGTCTCCAGTTCCTTGCCAACTTCTTGGGGTCAGGGGACGTGTCCTGTTGAACCGCACTGTATAATAACAACAGCGGTAGTAACAGACATCACCGCGGCTGCAGTGTGCCGAGCACCCACAGTGTGCCGGCATGGTGCAGGGCACAGTATGGGACGAGGAGGGTACGGAGGCTCAGAGAGGGAAAACCCCTCCCCACCCACCCGGTGGGGGACCCCAACCTCTCGTCGTCACCGGGAAAATGAAGCTGCACCTGCTTCCAGCCCCAGTGGGGAGGGAGGGACCCCAGGCCACTGGAACCCTGGCCGGGGGTGGGTGGGTGTCACCTCAAGTCCCCCAGCCCCCGCCCCAGTCCCCGCCTGGACTACAGACACGCGTAGGGCCCAGCGGCCGCTCACTGTCCCCTGAGAGCCCGGTGTTTACACCATTACACTCCAGGGAAGGAATTTATGGTCTTAATCCTGAAAGAGCAAGGAGGGTGTTCCAGCCACGCAAGCCATCAGCCAGCCCTGGAGAGCCGCTTCCTGCTTTACAGAAGTAAAATAAATACCCCAAGAGGGTCGCTCCTTGCAGATGGGAAGGAGAGCCAGCCTTGTGGCTTCGGGGGAGCGGGGCTGGCGTGTGGGTCCGCTGGGTGGTGGCAGCAGGGAGAACACCAGCTGGGACAGGCTCCCCAGGGCTGGGGAAACCTGCCAAGCAAGTTTCGGTGCTGCCTGCTGCTCTCGAGCCCGGTGGGGACGAAGGGGACCCAGCGCCCTGGAATAAAAGAGTGAAAAGGGCGTCCACCCAAGCACACTCGCTCCGCAAGGGACCCAGCGCGGTTCCAGGATTCCAGAGGCCACTGACCAGCTGTCCCCATCACAGGCTGTTCCCGGGAGTAGCCGGCAGCGCCACGCGTCCAGGGCTAACTGGGGACATCCGTGGTTCTTCCCGAGGGCAGTCTGGCATTCTCTCTCGGGCCCAGCCGCACTCACAGGGACTTCAGCCTCCCTCAAGTGCATCACTCGAACCCAGAGTCGTGCGATCACATTCCAGCAGGGCACCTGAGCCCACGTTCAAACTGCTGCAATAAATTGTGTCGCCCTCTGTGACCAAGGACCCGCAAGCTAATCGAGGGTCAGCCCAAAGACGTGTCACAAGGCCACGGTACGGTCGTGGAGAGGACAGAGGGGCTTCCTGGGGCCCCTGTCCTGCGCAGGGGTGGGTTTCCCATGTCAGCATGTGTCGTCCAAATGGCCCTCAAGAATTCCACCCCACCACGGGACCCGCGTGCGGTCGAGTCAGACGCGAGCGAGGGTGACGGACACCACTCGTTTTCTGTCTTAGTATATTCGAATCCCAAGACAGGAGACAAACGTTCAGAAAAGGAAAAGAATGAAAACACAGTGACAGGGATTTTTCCCCTTTCTTCCCGGTTTCTAGAGTGTCTGGTGTAGCTGATTTTATCTGCAAACGAAAAAAAAAGCCTCCTTCGCATGGGGTTAGAGCAGGGGGGGGGCATCTCTCCCTCCCACAGCTCCCCACCCACCCGAAATCTCCCACCTCCCTTCCCCTTTCTGCCCTGACGTCTGGAATTCCTCTAACCCACGTTGGATCGTGGTTTTGTCTGTTCGTTTGTTTACAAATCGCTCTCAGCCATCGTCAGGTTTAACCCCACTCCCACCCCGCCCCAAGCATGTCCCTTCTGGGGCTCCTGGAGGGCCCTCAGGGACATCAGGGGTCTTAGCCCCACCTTGGAAGGTGAGGGGCAGGCGGCAGACCCCCCAACGCCACCCATGCGGACCCTCAGTGCTCCGTCCAGACGGGGGTGGCTGGGGTGGGCAGGCTGCTTGGTGTGCAGCATCCAGACTTGTCATAGTGAAACATGAGAAAATTTCTCGCTTTGTCATGGATTAAAATTCCAGATTTGACATCTTGGTCATGGAGCTTTGAACTGGCTGTCAGAGCGTAGACCAGAGCCGGACAGCACAGACCTACGTGCGGCCCCCCGGAGCTTTAACCACATGTTCTCGGGAACTGTGATCTCTGAGTTTCGAGAACTTGGAACCTACACGGCGGAGACGTTTTCATCAAAAGGGCTTGGAGGGCTGCATCGCCACCCAACCCCACCGGTGTTTTCACAATCTCAAAAAGAAATCACTTGTGTTGTTTTATTTCAAATGGAACACATAGATCGTATACATTTTAGAAAAGACCAGTAACTGAAAAGTCATGAGGGAACATCGCCTAAAATCAGCAAGTCTGGAAATCACCAAGCCTATCATTTTATTATCTTTCAACTTTCGCTCTAAATATACATTACGCTTATTTACACAAAATGGGATGACATGGATAATTTGACGATAGTGAACTGATCTTTCCATGTTGTTAAGCATGCATTCAATGGTCAACAAGTCTTTATTGAGCACCTACTTACTGCATGCTGGGCACTGTCCTAGATCCTGGGGCTAGAGTAGTGAAAAAAACAAATGAGTGAACAAAACCCCCGCCCCTGTGGAGCTGACATTCTTCTGCTACCTCCTGTTAACAGCTGGCCATACTGCTATTCCATTGTGGGGATGGAGGGTTACTCACTAAACCGATCCCCCGTGGTTGGGCAGCTAGGTTGCTTCTGAATGTTTTGCTGCAATGAGCATCCTTTTATCACTGAATCTTTCTGTGATACTATGATAATCTATTTCCTAAAAATGGAGGTCTAGAAGTGAAACGGCTGAGCAGAGAGATAAATAACTATATTTTTTATATAACGCTTTGGATATCTACTTCCAAGTTGCCCTCCAAAAGATATTGTGTCGATGTGTATTTTCACCAGCAGGGAAGGTGGGTGTACATGGGACTGGGTTTATCTAGAGTAGAAAGTTAAGGAGTTCCTTAGTCTTAAGAAACAAAGTACGATATAATTCCCAAGACGTTGAAGACATGGTTAAAAACCGTTTTCTACGGAGCAGGAGGTAGGGAGAAGGTGAAGGATACAGATATCCTTTTTGCAGGCTCCTTTGGAGATTCAAAAATCTCCAGAGATTTGTCGATTCCTCTAGTGTTTCTGGAACACAACACTGAGCTCTCAAAAATGTGGTCAGCTCATCGAATGATCATTTATGTCTTGTGCATTTAGGAACACAAAATCCCAGAAAGATAGAAATTGTACGAAAAACATTTTACATCCCAGTTTTTTAAATGTCTTTGGTGATTCCCTCTCCAAACTTCTGATCTGGATCACATGGTGATACGAGACCAGGAAGCTCACCCCTGGTGGCACAGGGACATTTGGGCCATGGGCACATGTCCTTCCTCCATGACATGGTCTTGGTCCTCAAGTCAATTTGTTTTGAAAGGACATTGGTATCAGCAGCATACGTGGGACATCGGTATCAGTTGGGACAGAATAAAAAAAAACCTGTAAAAATGAGCTCAGTGAAGACGGGTTGTAAGTTCCAAGCAGCCGTCTTTGCCTGTCACGTCTGTGGCCTGCAGCCCGGCCCCTCTTCCTTAAAATGGGCAGACCAGCAAGTGTGAGAGCACAGACAGCCCCAGCTGAGACTTTTGCCTGGACAGTGACTCCGAGGACCAAACGGATATGCACAAAAAGAATGTTTCCCACTGGGGTTTGATGTTACTTGATGTCACGTCCAGCGTTCCAATGAGCAGTCACCCTGGTCTCACCAATAATTTGCGTCTCTCGCCGAGAAATAAATAAATATCAGTGCTCAAAAGGGAGTTTCTTATGTATCGGACCCCGCTCCGAACACTTCACGTCTATCGTTAGTTCATTTAATTTCTCTGATAGTCTTCGAGGTAGGTGCAATCGTTACTGTCAACTTCTTTTGCAGATGAAGAAACTGAGGCTCAGAGAGGTTAGGTGATTTGCCTGAGACAGCACAGCCAGTGCTAAGCAGAGATGAGGTTTGAACTCAAGCAGTTCATCTGGCATCAGAGGTGTTGTTTGCAATCACTAGACTATCGCTCCTTCCCGGTAAGGGGTGAGCCGTTTGGGGGTCTACCCGGAAGTCCCGGTCTCATTCTCTTCCCAATACTTTTTAGCTGAGTGGCCTGGGAAACTGGCTTCGCCACTCCTAGCTCGGTTTTCTCATCTGTGAACAAAGGTATGGGGGTGAGGGGAAGGTCTCTGAGATCTCTGTCTCTAAGAGGCAGGGAGGGTCCTGACCAAATCCAGCAGGGAAGGGAGGGAGGGTCTGAGCCCCCCAGGGGAGGAGGGTCTCAGCCAGGCAGGGCAGGAGCAGGCCGTCTGGCTTTCTGGCTCTGTGGTCACGCCCGAAGAGGACACTGGGCAAGATATGCACACAGCTGCTCCTCACC
>RJWJ010020790.1:0-28662 GCA_004363605.1 Indri indri | reverse complement strand
AAGTATTTTCTATTGTATTAGTTAATTGTTCCCTGTTTTCTCCAGCAGTCTTAAGAATTGACTAAATGATCACAGTTGGAGTTAGTTTTAAGGGAAGGTGTCCTGTGGCTGGGGCAGTCTGGGCCATCCTGCTTTCAGTAATTGGATTCTTAGACTACCTGTGATAGTCCAAGACTCCTGATTTATAAGTACCACTGGTATTTTATTTGCAGGCCAAGTTCTCCTGGAATGCACTTGAATTAGGGTTGCCCTTGTTATTTGTCTATCGGGAAATTGCTTCCTGATATTCCAGACAGATCCATAACTGTATGAGAGCCAGACTTATGCATCAACTCCTTATAGTGGGGATTCTGTCACTAATATAATATATTCTCTCCAGAAAATTTTGCATTTGGAAAGAGAATTTTGTTTTAATGTTAGCAATGAGAGACATCTTACTGCAGTATAATAGTGTCCAGGGAATGATGCGTCATTCAGATTTTGAGACTATTTTAAGTGAAAAATACTTTTGTGCTGCTGCTTAGGAAAACACATCACACGGCCAGGGAATAAAAGAACTTTATTCTTTTATACTTCTGTAGAAACCCAGCACCCACTTCCAGATATGACCGGAACACTTGAAGTGAAATGAAAGCCTGTTACTTATGACAAGTTGTTTAAATCTCCCTGCTTTCTTTGGAGAACTGTGCCTTTTTCATATGGGTGCTATTTATGCAGAAAAGTTTTTGTCCACAGCATAGACGAAAGTTAATGCGTTGCATACGCGACATAAACAGTCTCCAACTTATAATCAGGATGTGTTCCAAAAATTCATTTGTAAGGCATTTGTTTAAAACTTAGAATGTGTTCGTCCTTAGAAACAGTGGTATAAATGATGGATGGGGGGCCAATCTAGCCCACCAACCTATTTGATGCATAATGTGCCTAACCTCATATAATTTTGCTTTATATATACCCCAGAAGGAGGAATCTCATACAGAGGAAAAGGAAGAGAAGATCTTTGTCTTTCTGCATCCAAGGGTCTCTTCCCCCTCATTTTTATTTTATTTTATTTTATTTTTTGAGACAGAGTCTCACTCTCTTGCCTGGGGCGAGTGCCGTAGCGTCAGCCTAGCTCGCAGCAACCTCAAACTCCTGGGCTCAAGCGATCCTTCTGCCTCAGCCTCCCGAGTAGCTGGGACTACAGGCATGCGCCACCATGCCCGGCTAATTTTTTCTATATATATTTTTAGCTGTCCAATTAATTTCTTTCTATTTTTGGTAGAGACGGGGTCTCGCTCTTGCTCAGGCTGGTCTCGAACTCCTGAGCTCAGAATGATCCGCCTGCCTTGGCCTCCCAGAGTGCTAGGATTACAGGCATGAGCCACCGCGCCCGGCCTCCCCCATCATTTTTAAATCTTTCTTACCCTCTTGTTTTCGGGAAAGGAGGGAGGGATTCCTGTCTCTCAGTATCCCACCCTCACTAAACAACTCATGCTCACATGTACCCTTAAAATCTCTCAGCACAGCTGATGTCAGAATAGAAGGAATCTGATCTTTTGAACTTACACATGCTTTTGTGCCACTCACTGTGGTCCTGTGACCCTCTGATTTTTAAATATGGTGTTTCCCAGACATATGACTCTCTAATTAGTGGATTCTGGTGTTATAGAGTAAATACTAATTCACAAAGGAGAGTGGTATTTTGGGATTGGACCACCATACAAAAGACATTGTTTCTCTAAGTTGGTGGTTCTCTGCTAGAGTTAATATTGTCCCCCAGGGGACATTTGGCAATGTCTGGAGACATTTTTGACGGTCAAACTATATATCTAGTGGGTAGAGGCCAGAGGTCCTGCTTAGCATCCTATACTGCACAGGACAACCACCCACAGCAGTTACCCAGCTTAAAAGGTCAATAGTGCTGACCAGAGAAACACGCCTGAAGCGTGTCCCAAAGCATGGGTGTTACATTACAGGTGGTATACTGGGGATATCTTGGTCAAATAGTTTGGGAAATGCAGTATTTCAAAGCTTACTAGGTGTTTTGAGTTGGATGGTAGGTGTAACTTTGGTTCCCTCTCCTCAAACCCCCCAATTCACACATCTGCAAGTGGCATACCCTCTACTTCAAATCGACAGGAATGTGTTGAGAGCCTACTGTGCGCCAGCAGTGTTGAAGGCACTAGGGACGCAGCAGGGAATAAGACAGAAATGTCATTTTTCACAGTTTATATTCTAACGGGGGTGAAAAAAACAGCTACACGTGTGTGTCTATGTAGAGAGAGGGGTGAAAGGGAGTGATAGAAGGTGTTAAGTGCTATGAAGAATAAAGAAATAAAGAGTAGAGATTAAAAGGCTTGGGAAGGAATTGGAATTTTAAACAAGGAGGTAAGGAAAGGCCTCATTCAGAAGAGACGTTTCAGAGGGAAGTGAAAGCAAGTGTGTGGTCGTCCCAGGAGAGGAGAGTCCAGGCTAAGCAGTGAGCAATTGCAGACGCCCCACGGTGGGAGCCCCTTAGGCTGCCCCTAAGCCCCTCTTCATAGAAATGCTGTAGGCCCATCCCGCAGCAGGGCAAGTTGGGTAGAGCATTAGGATTTCCTAAAGTTATCTGACCACAGAGCCATCAGAGAGTCTCATGTAGGAGTCAGGAAGGGAACTTAATGAAATGCTACTTTAACAGTGTATTGCTTTATAACTATTTCCCTTCTTCTCTGTATGAACTTGGAAAATCTGAAAACTCCAGGTAACCCTCCATTCGGGGCTGGAGTACATTTAGAGGAGAGGGAAATGAGAAGTCAAAAGTAGGTATTTGCATGTGTGTGTCTTTGATGTGTTCTCTGCTGGCTTGTGGGCCACCTTTGGGTCCCTCAGCCTGTGGCACTCACAGCCTGGCGTGACTGCTGTGGGCACAGGAATTTGGCATACGCATGGACAGCCAAAAGCAGAACTTCTAAGCTGCATATCATGAGTCCGCTGCATGCTTCTGGGCTGGGGCTCGCACCCCACGAGAACAGCAGCTGGAGGCTGTGAATGTCGTCTGGTGGGCAGGGTGCTCCGGGTTCTCCCCACCTTCGTCACGCTGAGGAATGTGAGGCCTTATTCTCAAGAGTAACGATTCCATCTTTGTTGGAGACAGTTTATTTCCTCATAGTTGTCTTCGGTGCAGAGATAAGAAAGTGATTTAAAAAATATGGCCTTTATATCCAATTTTTAAATCCATTTAGGACACAGCGCTTTACACCTCGCAGCTAAGAACAGCCACCATGAGTGCATCAGGAAGCTCCTTCAGGTAAAGCGATGACAACTTAAAATTATAAATGTGTCAATTTTACAATGTAAAAGAAACCTTTATCTGTGGAAGAACAAATACGGTCCCCCCCCATACTCCTTTAAATACAGTTCCAGAACATGTTTTCCAAAAAATTTCATTATTGAAACAACAGCCAAGGAGAAGATTGTTTCCATAGCAGCTCCACTGGTAGAGAGAGGATCCTAACCAAAATTTGCAGCATCTTCCTGGGATCTAGCCCTTTTCTCTCCTTTATTTGGCTTCCCATTATCTTTTCTGAAGGACTTAAACCTCCCAAATAGTTTTTAAAAAATCTTTTTCAAGCCGTTGGAGATCTTTATGACACAGGATCTCCAATATCCTAGTATTCTCTCTTTCAGTCATTAGTAGAATGCAGTTCTTCTCGAGAAGCAGAATTTTAACCGTTATTTCCTTGTATGTAACTTGAGCTTTTAGTTCTTGGTTTTTGTTTAAGTTCTTGGTTTTATTCTTCTTTCTAATTTTCAACCAATTCCCCAGTTCAATAACCTTGGCCAGGAAGTTTATAATGATCCCTTAAAATGACAACTTCCATAAATCCTTAAAGATGAATATTTAATGAACTCCCAATAGCAATCCATACAGTAACATCCAGCTGTTGCCAGTCAAATGCAAGCTGGCTGTTTTCAGAAACAGCATAGGGCAATAAAAGATGTGTTTGGAGTACTATCTGTTCTGTTGAGCGGTTGTCTCGGCCTTCACAAGCGCTGTTTGGGAACCAGCATCTTGCTTTAATTTGGCTTTGAAATTCTAATGCAAAAATGTGGTCACATTTTTCAACTTTTCCTGCTCTGTTGATCACATAGCTTCTTGTCTTGCATTACATGATGTAAGCTACTGCCAATTCCAGGAATGCATAACCTTAACAGGTCTTTGAAGCAAAATTCAAGAAAGATTGATCAATGTCTGTGATGTTGCATTATGAGGCTTCCCCTGAAGACAAAATAGAACTTTTCTTACCTGCCTCCTAGGGGACTAGGCACTCTAGATAACCGAAAATCATTGACTTGCCTAAGTGTCCTGCCTCCATGCCCTTGGCCCTCAATGTTTTTTAAAAATTTATTTGCGTTTTAAATCTCTGTTCCCATCCTGGCTTGGCTGTCCAGATTTTGCTTCTGGCTCTGATTTTAAGGAAGAATTAACCTGACAAGCTGGAAATCCTTGTGGGGACGGGCCAGATATTCCGGCCTCTAATGTAATTTTATATCTGGTTATGCAAATGGATTGGTTTTTCTCCGAAATCTTTGAAGGCTTTAAACAGTTCCTTGTGGTGTTCTAAAATTAGGCCAAAGCATGGTGAGTTGTAACTGGATCTCTATTCTTATCACTAAAGGGTAGACATTTCACTCTAAGGTAGCCTGTTTTTACCTCCTCTAACTTCCAAACTGCCCAGATTGCTCTCTTTCTGGATAGTTGTTAAACCTCGGCCTTTGATGTCCTCCCGATCGATCACTTTCCGGGGGTCCCACACCTCTCCACTGCTAGGCGGTTCTTCACCTCCTGTCTCAGCAGCCCAGACTCTCTGTGATGTGACCGCTTTTACCTCCTGTTACCCCTCATTCCTGTTCTCTCTGCATTTACTGATCTCTCTGGGTTCCCCAGGCCTTCACTGTTACTCTCTGTCTGCTGGGGATATTTCCCCTCTCCAGTGGCTACACATTTAAAGTTCTTCTTTAAATTGCAAGGCAGTGAGCACAAATAGAGTCTTGTGAGATTCTTCAAATTCAAACACACTCTCTCCTTCCCCTGATCACTGGCTATCTCTCCTACCCTTTCTAACACCAAGTAAGAAACAACAGGTGCCCCCCGGGTACTGTGTACTATGTCAAGCATTGAATATATTCTTATGAACAGAGCAGCCCCTATCCTGGTAAAGCTCACAGTCTGGTAAACAAGTACACAAATGTATATTACAAATTGCACAGCACGAAGAAGGAAATGAACAGGCTACTGTGAGAGGAGTGAGAGGTGGAGGTTCAGGGAAGGCCTCATGGGGGAGGTGATATTTAAGCTGGAAGCCCCAGTGATGCAAAGAGCCAAGGGGAAAGCATTCCAACCAAAGAGAATAGCAAGTGCGAAGGGCCTGGGGCAGGAAAGGTGTTGATCAGGGACGAAGGAAAGCCAATGCTTGGGCTTGGGGCAAGGCAAGCAAGGAAGAAAAATGGCATGGCATGTGGCACCTTGCGTGTCATGATAGGCAGACTGAAGTTAGTCCTAAGTACAGCACAGAAGTATCAAGGGCTTTTAAGTGGATAGTGCGATTCACGGTTTTAAAAGATCATTTGAGTTGTGTAGAGAATTGATTAAAAAGGAAAAAATTAGAATTGGGGAGACCAAGAGGCTACCTTAGCTGTCTAGGTGAAAAGATGTTAGCTTATGCTAGGGTGTTGGTAACAAGAAAGAGAAGAGGGTAGCTCAGAGGTATGCTTTGGGGAAAGAATTGACAGGATATGGTGGTAGATTAGTTGTGGGAGGAAGAGGAGAAGAAGTTATCAAAGATGATTTCCCGGTCTCTGGCTCATTGACCAGATTGACAGTAGAGTCCAGAGGGACAGGCTAGGCGCCAGGGAGGGGAAGCCAGCAGTTTGGGCTGTGCTGCCTTTGAGGTGCTTGCAAGACGTTAAAGCCAAGGTGTGAAGTAGGCAGTGAGTTAACAAGCCACTTAACACTCAGAGATGACATTTGTCGTGTATGGATAAGAATGTAGGTGAGTTTGAATCCCAGCTCTGCCATTTACCGGGACTTGGGCAAATTACTAACTTCTTTGTGGCTCTGTTTCCTCCTCTGAAATGGTAATAATAGTATCTAACTAGGGTTGTTAGAGCCTTAAAGCAATTCCTTGAACAGGACTGGCACATGATAGCTAATACTCACATAATGCATATAATTATTGTTATTGTTAAGATTGACATTTGGGAGTCACTTGCTTCTAGACTTCTAGATGGTATTTCACCCTGTGGGTGTGGACGAGCTTACCAAGGAAGAGAGCTTAGAGAAAGAGCACGGAGGAACCCTGAGGTTTTCTGTTTGGCTAGAGGAGGAGGAGGGGTGACCAGGGCCGCAGAAGGAAAACCAGAATGGATGGCCAGGCAGGGCTCTGGGAGCCGAGAGGAGGAATGCTTGGAGGAGAGGGAGTGGGTTACAGCTGAGAGGTTGGTAAGGGGAAGACCAAAGTGTTCATTGTCACTGGAAACATGAAACTGGCCTTGACTCGGGCCAGTCCATGCAGTCTTGAGGGTAGAAACCTGCAGTGGGCTCAGGGCTGAATGGAGGCGAGAAAGCACGGCCTGTGAGTAGGTAATTCTTAAGGGAAAGCTGGTTTCGTGAAGGGGGACAGAGAATTAAGAGATAGGGGGAAAGGCAGGCTCAAGACGAGAGGTCCTAGAGCATGTTTGCTGGCTGGCGGGGATGATGGAGTGATGCTGTGAGGGGAGGAATGGACGGGCAGAGTGGCAAAGTGGGGACAGTGTGCCTGTCCCAGAAGAGAGGAGTCTCCCTTCCCGTGAGAGACTGCAGGCCCTGGAGCACAGCAACTGGGGCTTATTTATGTTTATGGCCTTCCTAATAAGTCGCGGCATACCTTGCAGGAAAAGAATGAACCAAATAGAATTTGTGCCGGATATTTTATTATGTGTATTTATCTTTGTCTTACAGTCTAAATGCCCAGCCGAAAGTATTGACAGCTCCGGGAAAACAGCTTTACATTACGCAGGTAACTCTCATTCTCTTGTCTTCTGCCAGAAGAAACTCCAACTTTTCATTTTCCTTATTCAGGTCGTTAACTTCACCGTACTAATCCTGGTGCTGTTTCCCGTCATCATTCCTGGACATTCCCATTTTACTCAGTTTGTAAAACATGTAGAGTTTACCAAGGAATACACCTAGAATTCATCAATTTTCTGCCACCCAACCAGTAAATATTACCATGGTTAATATATTTTAACTGATTTAAGGTTTCTTTTTAAACTAAGAGATATTCATAAGCATTTGTGGATTTCAGGTAAAGTATGATACAGATTTTTGTATTTGGGGACTATGAACATCAGTCAGTTTTATTTATCAGCATTTGGTTTTAGTATTTATCACACCTTCAAGTGACGAACGATGCTGAAATCTGGGTGATTAGATTTACAGATTTCTTTTATTGCTGGTTGTGGAAAAGCTAAGTCCTACGAAACGCTGAACCAAATGTTTGCCTAAAGGCAGCTGGCGGTCACTGGCTTTAGGTCTGCATAACTCCAAAAGTAAGCAGTAATGTAAAACATGTCATCCTTGACCTTCCTAACACCATTTCTCTTCACTGCAACTAGAGTAAACACGCAGACTGGGTAGAACAGGAACTTATCCTTCCTAGAAGCCTTTGATGCCCCTGGTTGTAGGGTAGCTTTGTGATTGGCTATGACAATTGTATTTTCCTTCCCCCAGCGGCGCAGGGCTGCCTTCAAGCTGTGCAGGTTCTCTGTGAGCACAAGAGCCCCATAAACTTCAAGGATTTGGTAAGTACCAGCTGGTCACTAGAGGCGCGGAGATGGACAGCGGTTTCTAGAGCACAGTGGGCTGCCTCTAGAGTCACTGAGACTTTAGACATCTGAGTATTTGGCAAAATTCAATTGCTTTTCAACCTAGATCCTGTTCTACAAGATGAATTTATATATTGGTATTATCCCTCCTTGGTCCCTAAGGCATTAATAAAACATTTTCCAGCGTGTACTTCCTAAATGTGTATATTTGTTTCTAAGGATATACATGTGTTCTGCCCTCAACCTAAATAATGAATAAAGCTTAATTTCTTGATTCTTAAAAGTAAAAAATGAGTCTACATAGAAATTCCAGTATTTTCTTTCTGTACCCCATGTATTACTTCCATGGATACCTTGTGGTTAGAATGTCCCAACTTCTAAGACCACTGCTGGCCTATTTTAACCTCGCTGGGCTATTTTGAGAATAAAAATTTGTTATAAAGTGGCCTATCACATACGGTTACAGAGTTAGATTTCATGCTACAGCATGAGAATTAACATGCTTATACCTGATGGAGATATTGTGAGGTGATTTCTATTAGATAGAATCTATAAATAAATTCAGACTCCCCGAATTTCTGTACTTTATAACCATAGGTATTATAACTTCTGTAATGTCTAGAAATCTGTCTGAAATTCTACTGTAAGACTAGACTTAATCAATAAGCAACAATTATATTTTTAACAATCCCCATTTTTAGATAGTTGGACATATTGCAACTTATCCTCTTTATTTGTCTATTTGAATGCTTTCTACCTTAAAGCTTACTGTCAGCTGATTTGCAGGGTATGTTCCAGGAAAAAAAACAGAGTGTCATAGCTTCTCTTTATGGTTTGTGTCCTTTGGTCAGGCCTAAGATTACAGAAAATACTCAGCTATATATTCTAGTGTTTTCCTCATTTGCTTTATATTGTAATGTTTAAATTGTTTATGCACCTTTTATAGTTTGTACATGAGTTGGGGATCTAATTTTATTTTTTCCCAAAGGCATTGCCAATTTTCATGACATATTAAATAATTCTTTCCAATCATCTCTTTATCTAATCATCTATTAGTAATAGATAGATTCTTAAATTATGTTGTATTTTGATACCTAGTAAGACTCCTAAAGGACACACTTTCCTGGAAGAGAAGAGTGAAATAGCGGGATATACTTAGTTCACTGGGAAGAAGCTCCTTAGTGGGTAGAGGGACCTTCTGTTGCTGTGTGGAGACAAGCCCTTTGTTTCCCTGCACCGTCCCTCAGTACACCTGGTATACTTGTCTTGAGCCTTTACACACTTTGCATCCCACCCTTTCTCACATCATCACCCAGACCGAGTGACAGCCGAGAGAATAAGCAGCCCAAGAAAGAGGCTTGAGGCTCCTGGAGAAAAGCCAACGTCAGCAAAACTCCGCAAGAAGAATTGTGCCAACGTGTAATGGTGGCCCTATAGGGGCACAGGATATCAAGATGGATCAAATATTAGAACAGCAGTACAAGTCAGGGAAAAAAAATGGTTTGCAATTCTAGCATTCAGTGTATGAGTTGAAATCTAAATCTGAGTTTGTCTCCTAGGATGGGAATATACCACTGCTTCTTGCAGTGCAAAATGGCCACAGTGAGGTCTGTCGCTTTCTCCTGGATCACGGAGCAGATGTCAATTCCAGGGACAAAAGTGGAAGGTACTGCAGGATTGGGCACAAGTCATGTGACTTCAGTGATAGCCACATTCTCAGAGTCTTTCAAAATATCACAGCTGTATTTCGGATGATTCGTTATAAAGTGGTTTTAACTTCTTTCCTTTTAAAGTTTCTATCTCTTTTGATAATAAAAAATCTGTGTTGACTTAAAAGCAGTTTTTCCGAGATTTCTGTGGGCATCACTGCTGACTAAGTCTGTGATGAGACTATTAAATATTACAGTGAATAAGCCATTTCTTGTGACTTTTCATGCAAAATAAAAGTAAATATATGGTTGATTTTTAAAAGTAGTCTTAGAATAGGTTCTTTAAAATGCTCGATGTAAAAGAAGAACAAGATTTGTGCCAATCATATTAAATTTCATCATATTACGCCAAATAGTATAGATGGAAAACTATGTCTATGTTGTTTGGCTAATATGGTTTAATGTTTCAATTTAATCTGAAGTTAAAAAAAATACCTACTTTCATCTTGAGAGCATTCCACTTCAAATTGCCCATCAGATTAAGTATAGTAAAGGTTTAATCACAGTTAATTTTCTTTTCCTTGTTTTCAAGACACATGATTTTGCAATAAAGAGTTTTCACATTCTGTTAGTACTAATTTTGTTTCTCCTTTTTTTCTTTAGAACTGCTCTCATGCTGGCTTGTGAGATTGGCAGCTCTAACATCGTAGAAGCCTTAATTAAAAAGGGTGCAGACCTAAACCTTGTAGACTCTCTTGGACACAATGCCTTACATTATTCCAAACTCTCAGAAAATGCAGGAATTCAAAGCCTTCTATTATCAAAAATCTCTCAGGATGCTGGTATGTGAAAGAAAATAGCCAATGTTGTTTTAAATTTATCCACTCCGTTTTCCCCAAAGGATGAAGGAATTTGTGCAGTATGATATATTTTATTATTCTTTTAAACATATTCCTGAAGAAAAATGAAGTGTTAAGTTGCGTGTTTGTGTGTTCCGCTTACCCAAAGTGGATATGCGTCATTATGGTTCTTATAGTTCTTTTTTTTCACTTTTTCCTCTATAGATTTAAAGACCCCAACAAAACCAAAGCAGGTATTTATCTTTGGGAAAGGGTCGTGGGTTTTTTTGTTGTTTTGTTTTTTTATTTTTGCTTGTGGGAATTCGAAAATGTTCACATTAATCCACTTTGTGGTCCACCAGAAAAATGATAAAAGACTATATTAAAAATACTTAAGCACTGAAATATCTTTGGAATAAATGAATCGTTGTTATAAGGTGGTAAGTGTTTTCTTAATAATTTACCTTATTTCAGAAGCATGTAACTTTAAACTTGCTACTTATATATTCATTTTTTCCTGAAATGTACTAATACTTCCTACCGGTATGAAAATGTTACATATGGTTTAAATTCTGAGACTGAATAACAATAATTTACATACTTACAATATCACATGGACTACAGACCTACAGCCATGAAAATGTCAGATATTTAATGAAAATAAGGGAATTTAGCTTTTTTCTTTTAGTTAGGGATTTTTAAAAATTTCATCTAGTGTTATACAAAGTAAAAATTGAGAAGTTTGCCCTGTTATTTTGTAGTTTTTCCTAGCAACTGTTGTAACTATCTGTTTTTGACAAAGAGATATATGTTTGGTTGTTATATTTATTTATACATGAAGATTCTTGAAGAAATCATAAACAGCAAATAATAATTAATTTACTATGTTCTTACTGTATTACTTATAAGTAACCTTCAGAGATGAGGTTCCCACTTTCCCTCATATTTACATTCTTTAAAAAAAGGAATTGGTCCTGGCACAGTGGCTCATGCCTGTAATCCCAGGGCTCTGGGAGGTCGAGGCAAGGGAATTGCTTGAGGACAGGAGTTTGAGACCAGCCTGAGCAAGAGCAAGATCCCGTCTCTACAAAAAAATACAAAAATTAGCTGGGTGTGGTTAGTGCATGCCTGTAGTCCCAGCTACTCAGGAGGTTGAAGCAGGAGGATTGTTTGAGCCCAGGAGAGGTTGCAGTGAGCTATGATGAGGCCACTACACTCTATCCTGGGCAACAGAGCAAGACCCTGTCTCAAAAAAAAAAAAAAAAGGAATGGAGGTAATGCAGAGGCGTGGGAAATACCACTGTTTTTCATAAAGACAGAAAGCTGACTATGAATATATTCTGGTTTCTAAATTGTGGTGGACAAGTCCTCAACCTCTGCTTTCCCAGTTCTCCACCCCAACTTAATCTGGTGTCTTATGTGCTTTTATTGTCTTGCTATTAAAGCATGGGCTGCTAGAAGAAAACTTGGAGCATGCATATTATTTATTGTTATGATGATAACAGATTTTAGATCTTGATGGAGTAGGAAATGCATGAACTTTTGAGGTTTTTCTCATTTGTTTGATGAAGCTACTTGCTCAGACTTTACTAACCTAACTAACCCACCTCCATTCTTTGGACTGTGATAACTTTCAGCATGATCAAGTCTCTAAAATAAGCTCAGAAAGAAGTGGAACTCCAAAAAAACGCAAAGCTCCACCACCTCCTATCAGTCCTACCCAGGTAAAAACAAAAGCAAATCAATGATCAACAAACATACAGCAACAAAGCCGTAATTTTGTCATTTTTGTGTTTAGGTCAAAAAAAGGAATGTTTTAGAACTGGCCCTTAAGTACACATTTAAATTTTTCCTTAGCATTTTTAAATTACAAATTGTGGTAAGGAGATTTTTGGTTATTAGTATGGAAATAATGTTGATTCTTATCTATTTTAAAACTGTAGAGTTTAACAGTATCTTTTTTTTAAAAAGCCTCAAGGGAATTTCTCAAAATCTTATGACAGAAACTTTTCCCTTAAGATAAGAAAATCAGTCAATTTTTAGTTCCTCATATTAACAGTTTTAGTAAAGGGTGGGAGAATAAGTAGCTAGTGAGGCAGTTAGTTGAAAATGAATTTTAGTTTGTTTCTTATAACACCACTACAATATATTTACCTTTCTAACTATAGTTAAGGTTGGCTAATATTAAAAGTAGATTTCATTTCTGAGCTTATAGCGATTACTGCATAGAGAAAAAAGTTCAGAAATCTGTGAAATGGCAAATAAAAACAGGCCGGAGTTTGTTATTAAAAAATTCATAGGCCAAAGAAAGAATAATCCATATTCAAATAGAGAGGAATATCTCATCTGAGATGTAATTTGAAATATATTTTAGTGTATTTATTATTATTCTTAACCTGCAGTAGAAGTTTTATAGATTTTTAAAATTGATTCTAATTAGTATAGGAGCAAAGTTACTTAGTTATACTTTGCAGACTTTCAAGAAGTATTTGAAGTAACTAAACTGCATTGAAAGTATGTTACCCCCGAATGAATTGAGATACTTGCTGTTGGATTTAATTGCATTGGTTAAACAAGTTTATTCTTTGGCACTGGAGAAGAAAAGACTTTGAAGATGTATTCTTTATCAGTGGTTTTCATTTTGTTTTTTTAGTTGAGTGATGTGTCTTCCCCAAGATCAATAACTTCAACACCACTTTCAGGAAAGGAATCAGTATTTTTTGCTGAACCACCCTTTAAGGTATATCCTTTCTGTGTTCAATTTTGTTACTGTAGTTTAAGATATGAGATAGACTTGCTTTAAGTTATACAACACTGGGAAAAATAGAATCTACTTCTGAATCATTTGTTCATAACCTTTGCACTGTGAAAGGACCCCTTGATTATTTTTCCTGGCACGGACCCCATAAAATAAGAATAGGGTGAATCAATTATATTTACTAATAAATTATTCATTTTCTTCATTAAAAAAAAGTACACTGATGTGGAATCTAAAAAGGTTGAACTCATAGAAGCAGAGAGTAGAACGGTGGATGGAAGGACAGAGAGTTGGAGAGATGTTGGTCAAAAGGTACAACATTTCAGTTAGACAGGAGGAGTAAGTTCAAGAAATCTATTGTATGACATGGTGATTACAATTAATGACAATGTAATAAGAGCAGATTTTGTGTTCTCATCACAAAAAATAATAAGTATGTGAGGTAATGCAAATGCTCTATTTAGCCATTCCAGATTATATACATATTTTAAAACATGATGTACATGATAAATATATACAATTTTTTTGTCAATTAAAAAGTAAATTAATTTTTTAAAAAGAAATAAGGTATGAAAGTTCCTAGCTTCTGGCTGGCAGTCACTTCTCTCATTTTTTCCCTGAATATAGATTGTTTAGGAAATGACAAAAATCATATTTTAGTAAATTCTTTACATGCAATTTGGTATCCTGGGACAGAAAAAGGACATTAATTAAAAAAACTGGTGCAATCTGAATAAAGTCTGTAATTTATTTAATAGTAATTTACCAATGTTAATATCTTCATTTTGACAAATGAATCATGGCTACATAATTTATTAACATTAGGAGAAGCTGGGTGAAGGGTTCTATCTTGCACCTTTTTTGTAAATCCAAAATTATTTCAAATAAAAAGTTTATTAGAAATTTTTAAAAAGACAAAGATTGGAACTTTGTTGATAACCAGTTTTTTTTTTTTTTTTTTTTTGGAGACAGGGTCTTGCTCTGTTGTCTGGGCTGAAGTGCAGTGATGTCATCATAGCTCACTGTAGCCTCAAACTGCTGGGCTCAAGCAGTTCTCCTTCCTCAGCCTCCCAAGTGACTGGGACTCCAGGCGTGTGCCACCACACCTGGCTCATTTTTTTATTTTTTGTTAGAGATGGTGTCTCACTATTGCTCAGGCTGGTTTCAAACTCTTAGCCTCAAGTGATCCTCCTTCCTCAGCCTCCCAAAATGCTAGGATTATAGGTGTGAGCCACTGTGCCAGGCTGATAACCAGTCTTCATACCAAACCGAGTTGATATAACACCAATCAAAGAGATAGAAACTTTTGTTATTCTCCAATTTCTTACTGAAAAGTAATTGTGTATTTTTAATTAAACATTTTCTTGATGATAAAAGTAATACATATATTTATTTTAGAAAATCCATTAGGTCTTATTCTACTTGATTCTGCAAATTTGTGGTTGGAAAGTATTTTAAAGAAGTGGGAGGATATTTCCATTCAATATTTGTTTACCTAACAATTACTGGGAAATTGTACTTGGGAGAAAGTAAACTTGTTAAAATGAAGTTTCAATTGTATAATTGTATATTTACTTCCCCTCATCTAAGAATTACTAAAGATGTTTTATTTTAATTTGGATGCATATTTATCTGAAAAAGATTCTATCAATCATTTCCCTCACTTTATAGTTTATTAATAAACTCTTAAGATGAATTCCCATACAAGGCAAGGCAAAGAAGTTATACTTTTAGAATTAGTGCACTAATATCTTCTAATGTGACTATGGCTCAAACGAATCAATACATTCCAAAGAATAGTATCACAAATCATAATTTTTAGGAGTAGAGTATACAAAACTATCATTTCTGAACAAACAAAAAACAAGGTAAACAGTGACACCTGTTTACAATAGCCAGAGTTTAAAAAGACTAAAAATGCTAAGTGTTAGGATGTGGAAGAACCAGAACTTTCATATTCTGTTGGTGGGAATGTAAAATGGTACCACTACTTTGGAAAACTGGAAGTTTCTTTAAAAGTTAAACATATACCTAATATATGATCCAGCCATCCACTCATAGGTATTTACCCAAGAGAAATGAAAATATGTGTCTATACAAAATCTTATGCACAGATGTTTATAGCAGTTTTATTCACTACATCCCCAAATTGGAAACAATCCAAATGTCTATCAACAAGTGAATGGATAAAGATAATGAGATGTATTCATATAATGGAATATATTACTCAGCAATAAAAAGGAATGAACTGCAGTATAAGCTACATCATAGGTGAATCTGAAAAATTATCATTCTGAGTGAAAGAAGCTAGCCACAAAAATGTATACTGTATGACATTCCTTTTATAGAAATTCAGCAAAATGCAATAAGGAGTCATGGTTGCCTGGGAAAAGAGTGGACAGGATTGGTTGTGATGAGGCATGAGAAAACTTTTAGGAGTGATGGAAGTTTTCTGTATCTTGTTTATAGTGGTGGTTCCATGGGTATACATATATCTGTCAAAACCTCCTCAAGGCCAGGCATGGTGGCTCATACCTGTAATGCCAGCTCTTTCGGAGGCCAAGGTGGGAAGATTGCTTGAGGCCAGGAGTTCGAAACCAGCCTGGGCAACATAACAAGACTCTGTCTCTACAAAAAAATGAATAAGTAGCTCAGTGAGGTGGTACATGCCAGTAGTCCCAGCTACTTGGGAGGCTGAGGCCAGAGGATCTCTTGAGCCCAAGGTTTTGAGGTTGTAGTGAGCTATGATCATACCTCTGCACTCCAGCCTAGGCAGCAGAGTGAGTCCCTTTCTCTAAAAAAGAAAAAAAAAGAACCCATCCTAAAGTAGTAAACTTTTAAATGGATGTTATTTATTATACCTTATGTAGTTGAAAATATAAAAATAAGTACGTTTTTTACAAAGGTGAAAGGACTGCTTTGTGTAAAGATAAGCACTTGCCAAAAATAAGCCACTTTATTTTTAGTGTTCGGGCTTTTACAAAGGGTCCTTTGCTGAAAAATTCTACCTGTTATCATTGTCTGTGGCTCATCTAGATGAAACATAGTAGTTTCTGGCAAGTCACTGTAATGTTTGAAATGAGAATGTGGCTTTGAAGTTCCAAGAATTTTTGCAATATATTAACAGACAGATATTCAGGGACAAAGGATTAGAGGAAATCTTTTAGGAATCAATTGCCAATCTAAGAATATATGAATTTTTATTCCCAAATAAAATTACCTTTATCTTTCCTGTCAGGTCTTGTTTATTACCATTTCTCTTAGAAAGATTAACAACAATATTAATATCAGATAATTTATAAAATGATAAAGCTAAAAAATCTTTAAAATATTTTAATCAATGTATAACACAGATAGATAGAACTTCCGTTTGACTTCTTTATGAAAATAGTATTTGCCACCTCAGGTTTTATGATATAGCCCAGTAAATGAGCTATTACATAGTTTTAAATATATTTATATTTGCATTCATTAAATGAAATTTCTGAAAAATATTTTGAGACTATACCCCTCTGCGGGTTCTAGTGTTTTATAAATTATACCTTAGTAGGTAATTGTCACTTTTATTCACTTATATCTAAAATAACTTATTTCCTTGAGATCTGCTAGCTGTTTTTCTAGTAGTTTAACACTGACTCTGCTCTGCCTAAACTCAAGGAGGAAAATCTGCTTGAATCTTTTGTATATTTAGGAATATTCTCTGTAGTCACTTTTTGTGTTTGAACAGGCCGAGATCAGTTCTATACGAGAAAACAAGGACAGACTAAGTGACAGTACTACAGGTAAGATAAGGAAGCATCTGTTTTTGTTCCTTCGACCAAACTTTGCTTCATGTTCATTTAAGGAATGCGAAGGCCAAGCCAGGGTACTCTGTATAGGGTGGTTGAGAGCGAACACACCATCACGGAGCTGCCGGTAAGGCACTGGCAGACCCTCTCTGTACTTCATGGGGCCTTAACCTGGCTTTTGAAGAGTCTCTGAGTTTAGATATGAAAAAATACACCTCTGTTTTCCTTCATCCCTAACTAAATGTTAGCATTTCCTTCAATTATGAATATCGCCAATAAACTCCAGTGGTATTAGCAGATCAGAGACTTTGTCACCAAGAGAATTCCTATCACCTTACTGCTATTGCAGATATCTTGAAATATTGTTTACAATATCTTTTCTGAAAATTATGGCACTTATTAGACCTGCTGCTATATCTTGTTATTTGGTGTGTTACAAAATAAGCTCTTAAATTACTGTAGCCTGTATATTTTATGCATTCAAAAACATTATTTTGAGATGAGGTCTGTAGGCTTCAGGCTGTCTGCTAACTGTACTTGTTGTAGCTGAGCGGCAAGTTACTTCATGAAGGGAGAACCAACCATGTACCTTCACAGCTGTCCTAATCTTTTCTACTTCGGATTTTAAGTAGACACATGCAAAGACAGAGAATGTCAGTAAAATCATAGGCAATCATATTGTCTTCACCAGGATAGGGTTTAATTGATTCTATCTTTGAAGAGTACCTCCTAAGAGTTTACCTTCTAAGAATGTAGTACAACGTCTTCAGAGTCAATTTTACACACACAGTAGATGATTTCAAAGGCCCCTTTTTGGTCCAGGATTCAGTTTCTTAGTCTGTTATGCATTTCGTATGTGTTTGGAGCCTTTAATTTGCAGAATTTAGAAATGGTAAACTTTCTAATTCCTAGCAGATATCAATGTTAATATAATCGAGCAAGTGTTACATTGCATACTTTTAGAACGTTCCGTTGTGTCTTGAAAGTAATTTCTATTGCTTAGAATTGCAGTCATGTTCCAAATTCCCTGGTTCATTCCACGCTTACCAGACTTCATGTCAGTGGGACTCAGTGAGCTGTGGCTTAGGCATCAGACATCAGAACAGTGCCTTATTATCAGATGCAAGCATTTCTACAAAGAAATGTCATTTTGCATTCTTCCAAATTAAGATTAAAGTTTTCATCTCTGCATTAAATGGCTGTGAGAAAATAAAAAGCACAGCGTAAGAAGTTTAGATCAGTGCTATGTAGAGTGTGATCTGTAAACTATTGCATTTAATGAAGGAGTTTCTACCAGAATTCACCCAGCTATGTCACTAAACACTCTGTTTTGTCCAGCCGACATTTTTTTCCATAGGAAGACTTTCTGGATGAAGGAAGCAGTACATTGCATGACATTGTGGAGGAAGTTCTTTGTTTTAATGAACACTTTGAGTAGCACTGCTTTAGGTGCGGTTTCAGTGTGATAGTCAGTAGTATGTCAAAAAGTTGAAGTTTATCAACTGTGATTACTGTGGGATTCAGAAAAGAGAAGATCATTTCATGCCTTAGTCAGTGAATGCCTTGAGGAGGAGGCAAAGTTTGGCGTGGGTCTTGAATGATGCCCAAGAATTCTCTAGGCAGAGAGATACTGCAAGGGCAGTCTTGTGATTGAAAATGAAAGAGTCAGCCATGTATTGAGAATCTAGAGAGTATGACGGTAACCATGAATCTGAGGGAAAGGGAAATCTAGGAAAGCAGTAGTGAGTCATAAACCTGAAAAAGTAGACTGGGGACAGATCACAGAGGCCTGAACCCAGGTAAAGGAATTTAGAGATTATTTAGGGAGGAAGAACAACTGAAGCACTTGAAACAAAGGAATGACCCAATCAAAGCATGTTTTGGGAAGATTAGTCTGACATTGTTGTGCAGGCTGCATTTTTACTAGGGAGAGGAGAAGAGGCAGAGATTTGTCAGGAAGCTGTTTGCAGTTTCCAAGTAAGGTGCAAAAGTCTAAACTAGAGTAACGGTGGTGGGGATAAGAAATAAACCAGATTCCAGAGATATTTCTAAAAGGACTTGTAGAACTAGGACTCATGAGGCACGAGAAGGAACCAGAAGCCACCGAGATGTGACATTTAAGTGAATGGAAAATGTATGACCAAATTCATCGGTTTTCAGAGTTAACACATAGACACGTGTATCTAGTATTGTGCTAGGAATACCACAGTAAGGAAACCCTGGTACCTGAAAATTGCAGTTTGTCTGTCCAGTTGTGGGGGAGGGGTTTTATGGCTGGGACCAGGAAGAAGAACTGGATTAGACTAGAATGTGTGTTTGTTAGAGGTTAGGGAAATAACAGCTTAGTTTTTTTATATTATTTTAAATTGCCTTTCTTTTTTCCAAGGTGCTGATAGCTTATTGGATATAAGTTCTGAAGCTGACCAACAAGATCTTCTTGCCCTATTGCAAGCAAAAGTTGCTTCCCTTACCTTACACAATAAGGAATTACAAGATAAATTACAAGTAAGTAAATAGATTGCTACCATGGACTATTCTGTAGAGTCAAGCTATTGTTTTTCCAGGAGTAGTCAGATGTATTTTGTTTTAAATATCTACATTAGTTTCTTCTTGTTTTTAAATGTAGTTATCTTTAAGCGTATTATGGTTTTGAATCATTTGTTTTTTGAAAGTGTTATTCCATTAGCTCTATTTCTATAAATTACTAAATTGGTAAATTGTGTATAATTAATATACATAGTGTACATATGATATGACAGTTATAAATGTTTTTATAAAATGTAGATGTATAAATAAAATATATAAACACTATAAAATGTGTAAATATACATAGAATGATACATAATATGACAGTTTTATGTATTACAAAATTTTATATATACATCAAAATTTTATGTTTTAAATTATGTATATAATATCAGTTTATTCATTTAGTAACATTGATCATTTGGCAGGTTTTAGAACTTTATAAGAAATAGCTATACTGTGCTCGTTGCCCCTCTTGGCAAGTATAATGGTATTAGAAACAAATGAAGAATTTGAATCAGAGGTTTTACAGACAAAACAATTCCCGTGTTTCCAAAGTGACACAAATCATCTGCCCTAATAGAGTAAAGAGTAAGTTTTGTGTCATTAGTCCGACTCTCACATCCCAGGACATGTTTTTTTGTGGCACGAAAGTTACACGTGCAAAATGGTCTTCCTGTTCCTCCCGTACTTTACTTTCAGATTTGTTCCTCTCACTCCAGTTGCCTGTTCACTTAACCACACCTTTGGTGCTATTTAATTCTTGCTTTTTTTCCTAGGCCAAGTCACCCAAGGAAGCAGAAGCAGACCTAAGCTTTGACTCTTACCATTCCACCCAGACCGACTTGGCCCCATCCCTGGGCAAACCTGGTGAAACCTCTCCCCCAGATGCCAAATCATCTCCATCTGTCTTAACACATTCCTTAGGTAAATCTAGTATTGACAGTGACGTCAGAATTCAGCAACTACAAGAGATTTTGCAAGACTTGCAGAAGAGATTAGAGAGTTCTGAAGCAGAAAGGAAACAGCTACAGGCTGAACTCCAGTCCCGAAGGACAGAACTGGTGTGCTTAAACAACACAGAGATGTCAGAGAACGGCTCTGACCTCAGCCAGAAACTTAAGGAAACCCAGAGCAAGTACGAGGAGGCCATGAAAGAAGTCCTTAGTGTGCAGAAGCAGATGAAACTGGGTCTCGTCTCGCCTGAGAGCGTGGATAGTTACCCCCATCTCCGTGAGCTGAGGGTCTCTGAGGAAGAAATAGATGTGCTAAAGCAGGATCTGCAGAAGGCATTAGAAGAAAGTGAAAGAAATAAAGAGAAAGTGAGAAAGTTAGAGGAAAAACTTACAGAGAGGGAGAAAGGTATAGTGATTAAGCCACCTGCAGAAGAATATGAGGAAATGAAAAGTTCATACTGCTCTGTTATTGAGAATATGAACAAGGAGAAAGCATTTTTGTTTGAGAAATACCAAGAAGCCCAAGAAGAAATCATGAAATTAAAAGACACACTAAAAAGTCAGGTGACACAGGAAGCCAGTGATGAAACTGGGGACATGAAAGAGGCCATGAATAGGATGATAGATGAACTCAATAAACAGGTGAGCGAGCTGTCACAGCTGTACAAAGAAGCCCAGGCTGAGCTGGAAGATTACAGGAAGAGGAAGTCTTCAGAGGACGTAACAACCGAATATATCCATAAGGCAGAGCATGAAAAATTGATGCAAGTGACAAACGTGTCCAGGGCTAAAGCAGAAGACGCACTGTCTGAAATGAAGTCTCAGTATTCAAAAGTGTTGAATGAGTTGACCCAGCTGAAACAACTGGTAGATGCACAGAAAGAAAACTCTGTCTCTATCACAGAACATTTGCAAGTGATCACCACGCTGCGGACTACTGCAAAAGAGATGGAAGAAAAAATAAGCAGTCTTAAAGAGCACCTTGCAAGCAAGGAAGTGCAAGTGGCAAAGCTGGAGAAACAACTCCTAGAAGAGAAAGCTGCTATGACAGACGCGATGGTCCCCAGGGCTTCCTATGAAAAGCTCCAGGCATCCCTGGAGAGTGAAGTGAGTGCGTTGGCATCGAAATTAAAGGATTCAGTAAAAGAAAAAGAAAAGGTCCATTCAGAGGTTGCCCAGATTAGAAGTGAGGTCTCGCAAGCAAAAAGAGAAAAGGAAAATATTCAGACTCTCTTGAAATCCAAAGAGCAAGAAGTAAATGAACTTCTGCAAAAATTCCAGCAAGCTCAGGAAGAACTTGCAGAAATGAAAAGATATTCTGAGAGCTCTTCTAAACTGGAGGAGGATAAAGATAAAAAGGTTGGTGAAATTCTATTGCTGTTGGGTTTCTAGCAGTAAGTCCTCAGCCCTTCAACCTTTTCTGTGTTAAGCATTTATGGTATTTGTTGGCACTAACCTATTGTGAATGCTCACATGCTCTGCACGTGACTGTCTGTCCCCACAATCACATTAAGAAGAATTCGTTCTGTATTTATACTTTTAAAAAATTGATCTTCTGCCACTCCTCCTTACACTAAAGCGTTTTCACATACTCGGTACATACTTGTCCTTTAAAAATCATTTTACAGAAGCTCTGCTGCCAGTGTCAGGGATCAGCAGTGAATCTGCAAACTGAAAAGTGTTTGTGGTCCCTCTCAAACTTCAGCTCTTCTTTCTGAATCCAGAACAGATCCGTCTATCGTATGCAAACTCAGACTCTAAGGCTTAATCCTGCTTCCCTACGCTCCATGAGTTTCCTCACCTCCCCCAAGTCAGTATAAACACCACCCTCCCTGGCCCCCATTCTCCAAGGTGTGTAGGAGGGGGGCGGAATGCAGGGGCAGGCAATTGGAGATGGCACTGGATGCGGCCGGAGGAAGGAGGGAAGCAAAGGGAAGTTCAGGGTGGTTTCCTATGTCAGAGGTTCTGAATGGCATTCATTAGAGCGCTGTTTATCTTCATTCTTTTGTAGTGAATGTTTCAAAAAGAGTTTCAAAAGCCCACAAGGGGTGGGGAGTTAGGGAGTTGGTGGGGTGAGGTGGGGGTTGTGTTCACTTTCAAGCAAGGTGTCCAGAGATGTTAGGCTTCCTGAGACTTACTCCTGATTGCCCATGTCAGCAATGTGGGACAAGACATAGCTGTCTCCAAATAAAGAATGCCTGAAATCCTATTTCTGATTAATTTTTTTCAACTGCACTCCTTTTAAGGGTAAAAGAAGGAAATCAGCATCACAGCTTTAGTTTCCCTCATGCACCAAAACACAATTTGTAATTCAGGGGCCTTTATTAGAACATAATGGGAGGGCTTTGTTGGTTTGCCTGATTTTGTTATGTTTCATTTTATGAGTTTTCTTTTCAAAATAAAAGAATTACTCCAGAGTCTCAAGTGCCAGAGGCCAAAAGAGAGGACTGTGTTCAAGGCTTAGAAATATCTAACATTTTGCTTCCGTAGACATTACTGCGTATGATACCGTTTTCCTTTGTTGCTAGATAAATGAGATGTCAAAGGAAGTCATCAAACTGAAGGAGGCCCTGAACAGCCTCTCGCAGCTCTCCTACTCGACAAGCTCGTCCAAAAGACAGAGTCAGCAGCTGGAAGCGCTGCAGCAGCAGGTCAAGCAGCTCCAGCACCAGCTGGCCGTGAGTGGGCGCATTTCTGCCGCCTGGTTTGGGGTGGAGGGCGAGGCAGGTCACATACAACTCAGCTGTCGGGGCAAGCTGGCGTGAGCAAAAAGATTCCCAGCCCAGAGGAATGTTGTACTTCAGTGAGCAATTGGCTGGAGACTTCTTCAGTGAGGGCAAAAGAGGGAACCGCTGGTGGAATTCTCAGTCAGTCTGTGCAGTGAGGTGGGTGAGACGTGCAACCAGGAAGAGAGGAGTTGCTCGTGCACTCTGCACTCATCCACTGTCTTTCCGCCCCTTCCCCTTTGTCTGCAACAGGCCTTCCCCACCTCTGGGAGTGGCAAGAGCTTTTTCTTACCAGGGGCCAGGATCTACATGTTTGAAGCTGCTTCTTGGTCCCTCTGCATGTTTCACCCAGGAAAACCCTTTCATAGCTGAATTGGTTTCCTGGGGCTGCTGTAACAAATCACCACAAACTTGGTTTAAAACAACATGAATTTATTATCTTATGGTTCTGGAGATCAGAAGTCCAAAATCAGGTTCATTGGACTAAAGGTGGGGGCAGGGCTGGTTCCTTCTCCAGGCTCTAGGGGAGAATCCATTTCCTTGCGTTTTCCAGCTTCTAGAGGCCACCAGTGCTGCCCTGGCTCATGGCCCCCTCCTGCTTCAGGGCACATCACTTCAACTGCTGCACCTGTCTTCCCGTTTCCTTTTTCTGCCTTTGACTTTCAGGCCTCCCTCTTACAAGGACACTTGTGATTCCATTAAAAAGCCCACCTAGATAATCCATAATAATCTCTCTCTCCATCTCAAAATCCTTAATTACATCTACAGTATCCCTTTCGTCATATGATGTAACATTCAGAAGTTCTAGGGATTAGGATGTGGACATCGTCTGAGAGCCATTATTTGGCCTCCCACGATATCTGTTAAGGTTTTAGCTATCGCAGGTACGTTACATTTTCCACGTGAAGTCAAGGGTTAGTCAGTCCTGGACTATCTGTGGCTTCTATTTACAAACAACATGGATTTGATGATTTCTCCATTATAGACTGGACACTAGTGAATTCAGGTGTCTGCACTCCTTACGCTGGCTGCCACAAAGTACAATACTGGCTTTTTGGAGTTAACACCTCTAGCAGTGGTGCAATCAGGGGGAAAAAAGATGTTCCTTACTGTGTTCTATAGGTCATTCTTCTCCTGATAAAATGGCTATTACATACTTGTAGATAAAGTGCTAATGGTTTATATAGTAATTCTTACACTTACTCAGCATGTGTTTGTTGAGTTCCTATTTCGTATCAGTATTGTACATGGTGCCCATGGTATAAAAGTAAGACATAGTCCCTGCCCTGCATACTGTGGGCATCTGCAGGAAATGTTTCTGCCCAATCTGATGAGTCAGGAAAAGCTTCTCTACAGGAGATGATGCTTGTGCTGAGTCTGGAAGGGATGAGAGAGAACTCTTCCTTACTCAGCAAGGGCTGAGATGTGGCACTAGCTGGCCCTTGGTAACCTTGGGGAGAGCCACTCCAGTGCAGTGGGGGTAGAATCTGGACTGCAGAAGGCTGGCTGCTAGAGAAGTGAGTGAGTAGTTGGGGATCTGGTGGGGCTGAAGAATCACAGCAGGGGGTGGGGGAAACCTAAATCAGGTTTGCTGGAAAGATAGGAGATGGTGGTGGGAGGGTAGGATGCTTTCAGTGGAGATTTCAGAGGCAGTAATGAGAGGGGCAGGCCTGTGTCCACGGCTGAAAGGAAGAGGAGCAAGTCATCAAAGCTGAGATCAAGGAGTGGAGAGGCCCAGGTGTTAAATGGGTCATGCACACAGATATTAAAGGCAACCAAGTGAGGACAGCAGGAGGGATGGCAAAGAAGACAGTTACCAGAAGATAAACTCATAAATAGTCAAGGGGGGTTAGCTGAAAGGTGGGGAAGGAACAACACAAAGAGAGGAACTAAGTGTACCTTCTTATGATATGAATTTCGAAGGACTGAGGTTTCATAGGTTGTCCTTTAATCAGAAGGATATTCATATTCTGACACTGAGAGGAAGGAAGGGACATTGGGTGTTGATGGAGGCTCATAGAGTTCAGAGATAAGATCCTTGAAACAATTTGAGGCCAGGAGTTTGTGACCAGCCTGGGCAAAAGCAAGAGCCTGTCTCTACAAAAAGTAGAGAAATTAGCCAGGTGTGGTGGCACATGCCTACAGTCCCAGCCACTTGGGAGGCTGAAGAATCACTTGAACCCAGGAGTTTGAGGTTACAGTGAGCTATGGTGATGCCACTGCACTCTAGCCTGGGCAACAGAGTGAGACCCTGTCTCAAAAAGGCAAAAAAAAAAAGATCTTTGAAACAGTTACTGAGAGGATTGGATTAATAGTTTAACAAGGAGAAATAAGAGCATCAACAGCTATACTGAAGAACCATTTGTGATTCTTTATGGCCACCGCCTTGTTTGCCTTCTCTGTATGCTGATAGCTGAATAAAATTGAGCTCCCTGGGAATTATACAACACTGGTCATATAGTGAGTAATCCATAATTCCCTTAGAGGGAATATACTTTTAAAATTAAATTAATACATATTTAGTCATTATAGAAAAATTAAAAAAATACAGAAAACTCTAAAAAGTTCCTATAAATTGAAATTGCCCATAATTCAACAACTCTGAGATAATCACTTTTTGCATTTGATATATTTCCTTGCAGTATTTACTTTGACTGAGTATGTCTATATTTGCATAAGTACATGTACATATATTTCTAAAACAAACTTACGATTATAAGAACTCATTTTTACGTGAGTTTTCTTCTAGAGTTGATATACCAAGATGAAGTAGGTAGATTTTTTTCTCTAAGAATATTGACAAGTATTCAGAAATACACAAGCCAATGAGCCCAACAGCAGTTTTACAAACTTCATATGCTAGCATGTAGTAGAGGGTATCACTTGGGTAGCATTTGATTACAACTTTCTCATAGCTTTTTGGTTTTGTTCTTTAAAGATCTCCCAAGCTCATTAATAATTCAAATTTTCTCTTTCTAGGAATGCAAGAAACAACACCAGGAGGTCATATCAGTTTACAGAATGCATCTTCTGTATGCTGTGCAGGTACAGTAATGCCCCTTGACGTTTCTGGACATCCTAAAGAAATGTGGCAGCAGACGTTGCCAAAACTCATTAAACTGGTAGAACAAACAAAAATTAGAGGAGAATCCTTTTTACTGGAAAGCCTGAAAACTCTTTTTGCTTTGCTTTGGATTTTGTGTCCGGAGCCTCGTACCCTGTTTACTGGGAGCAGCCTCGCCATTCACTGAGCAATGAAGGGCAGTGTGGCTGCTGTCGGCTATCGGGAGGACCCCACTTTTCCTTTCCAGGCATGCCGATGTTCTCAGAGCCATTAGTGCTGCCTTACCTTGGCGATTGTTGGTGTTGTGGCTCGCTCGGCTCACATTTGCAACTGACACCCCACATAGCCTTGGCTGAGGGTTTTGGTAGATGCCTGGGGTCTAATCCTCCAGATGGATAGGGGCAGGGCCCTCTCATTGAGTCAGTTCCTCATAGAAATGTGGGACTTGATAGGGCTGACGTTCTTTTGAAAGATGGGGGAGTAAGCCAGGGGCTTCCTGCCAGCCAGCCATCTCATTCCTCAGAGGACAAAGTGCCATGACTTCATTTAGGTTCTTATGGGTATCTTTTGTTCGAATTTCATAGGGCCAGATGGATGAAGATGTCCAGAAAGTACTGAAGCAAATCCTTACCATGTGTAAAAACCAGTCTCAAAAGAAGTAAAATGGATTCCTTGGCAGGACGCTGCCCCCTTGTTGTCCGTCTTTGTGTTAGATCCAGAGTTGTCGGCAACCACTGCCATTGTTCTCATTTGTGGTATACACTGTGGCCTAGCATAGCTTCTTCCCTTTCCAAAGTTTTCTGAGGACTCGTCCCAGGAGAAGACTGCCCTCCTCAGAACTACTTAGACTTCAGACCAGCAGAGGTGAAAGTCCCTGTCAACCCTTCAGGTTCTAGGGCTGGGATCAGCCACATCCAAAGGTCTGGTCCTGATGTGGCAGGCGGTCACCCTCCTCGGTACCTGACCAGCTGAGTGGCTCCATCACCGCTGAGTGATATGCTGAAGTCCCCACACAGTGAATGCTGCTTCCACTCCTGCACTCAGGCTGTGCCAGTCAGCATAGGAGAGCTCTTTTTGCCTTTGGCTTCCAATCCCAAAAACATGATTTGCTTTCTAACCAAATTAGTATGGCACTGGTTATGAAGCACATGCTTAAGACCCTTTATCATGGTATTCTGTGGATTTAAAAACTCCAGTTCTATCTTTTTCCCTCATCTGCCTTATATATCTCATCACCCTGCTTCTCAACTTCATACTTTGATGAGCACTATCAACTAAAACATGAAGTTTAAAAACAAAAGCAGATTGTCCTTAGAAGCTTTTTTAATTAAATCGTTGACATATTGCAAATTTTCTATGCAAACTTGCCTCCTGCTGTTATCCGTGAAGCTCAGGAAATCCAAACATTTGTGTTTCAACAAGGGACAGTAAACTGTGTGTTTACAGCCAAAAGAAATGCCTCACAGTTCCTAACCTCAATTTTTTTAAAGTGTTTTTTTTCTCTATAATATTTTTATTGGCTCTTAAAGATGTTTTCATATCTAAGCCCCTAAATAAGTAAAATTACATTAGATTATATTAACAAAATATTTTTAGGTAACCATGCTTAAGACTTTTTAAAAATGTAACTTTTTCCTCAGAGTTTTCAGCTATAGCAAGAAGTAGTTAGGTATTCCAGACTTAATATGAGCTGCCACCAATACCCCTAGGACTTCCTGCCATTGTGTCTTCAAAACTGTAGTGCATTTCTGAATATAGTAAACCTTCTTTTTACCCGTTGAATATTTTTGAATGTCCTGACTCTACCAGCACCCATGAATGATCTCTGAAAGGACTGTTAGTACCAATCAATTTTTCAACTTTGAAACTAAAGTCGATATGGTAATATGGTGCATAGGTCTTGGGGGGGGAAATATTTCTGTTCACTTTACTTTCAGGTTAAAAATGTTCCTAACTTGCTTGCAACTTCCCTTATGGCATTGATCTTGTTGAGGGAGATAAACAGTATATAGAATTCTCCAAAGTATTTAACTAAAAATGTAGGGCCTGCTCTGACAGGGCCCACATACTGCAGGGCTGTCTGGGCTCAGGGGGTGCTTGGCTGTACTGGATGTTACGTTAATCTGTATTGGATGAGGACCAACGACAGCAAAGTAAAAATGGCTTTAAAGCTTGGTGTTACTTAAGTTGTTTAATTGTAGTTAAGCAATTTCAAAAATGCTCCAAAGAAATGTGAAAGGACTTTTTGTCACAGCACTTAAGAAAATACAAAACAACCCCCCTCCGGCCTCCGCACAGAAATGCTGCAGAGTATAAAACTTGAGACATTTTGTAGGATGCCTGACAAAGTGTAGCCTTTTATCTTGTTTCAGGATGCATATTTATTACAAGTACTCTGGTTAAATATTGAAAACTTATATGCTGTAGTTTAGTATTTTGTCTTTGTAATTTACAGAAGTTATTGCAGAAAAATAAACTTGTTTCATTTTGCATCTCTGGTGTTTTGGTGTATTTATAAGCATATCT
>RJWJ010020789.1:0-28661 GCA_004363605.1 Indri indri | reverse complement strand
GAAGCAGTTCATAATTGTTATACCTATTTGTAATAGGCAGTTATATTTTTGGATGTTAATCTGTATTCCTTCTTAGTCTTTGAAAATAGAATAGAAAAATCTATTTTATTTATTTGTTTTTGTAGAGATGGGGTCTTTTGTAAAGACAGCTATGTTGCCGAGGCTGGTCTCGAACTCCTGGCCTCAAGCAATTCTCCTACCTTGGCCTCCCAAAGTGCTGGGATTACAGGCATGAGCCACCATGCCTGGGCAGAAAATAAATTTTACTTGTCAAGTTTTTTACTTTCCAAGGAGCTGATTTCCTTGAAACACTTTGAAATTTTATAATTTCCACTATCAGCTATTGTATCACTCTATTGTAGACTATCTTTTAACAAATAAAGATTAAACTGTTTTCAGTGTTGAAAGAGACAAGTTAAGAACTTAGTATTTCTTCCACCCCCCTACCCTTCTTGGGGCAGAGAATAAACTTTTAATGTAAAACCACTGATTTTCAACAGGTGGACTTGTGAAAAAAATTTTGGAGACTAAGAAAGATTATGAGAAATTGCAGCAGTCACCCAAACCTGGAGAGAAGGTAATGGAATGATTTCTGTCAACATTGACATTTTAGCAGTCTGTTTCATACATTTACTTTAAAAATTAGAAGCATCCTTCAAATCAGTAATGTCTGCTTACATGTTTAAATGCCATTCCTCCCCAGCCCGGTTGGGAGGGTAGAAACTGTGGGGCTCTTTCTGTGTGGGGCTGCTTCCCTGGACCGCGTCCAGCCCTGTGCTGGGTGGGCAGCAGCTCGCTTGAGGAGCTCAGGAGCCAAGAGCCGAAGATCCGCTCTGCTCAGGCTGCATGGCTCTTCCCTTCGGGCCTTGCCAGTCCCTCCCCTCAGGTTTTGTTTGCAGAGACAGGGGACTGGCTGCCTGGCCCTGGATGATTGCAAAATAAGAAGCTGGGGACGTTTTCAAGTCTGGCTTTTAAATGTGTGTTCTATTTGTACCTGAATCCTAGCCATCCTCCCTGCAGATATGTGATATGGCTTTGTCGGAACCTACGGTCTCCCACCAGCCACTGCCCTTTCCTTGGCACATGGCTAGCGGGTGAGCACCTGCGGGCTAGAGGGTGTGCCTGCTATGCTGCAGCTAGATTTCTCTTACAGTCCCTTTAAATAGTACGGATAAATATTTTTTTAATAGAAGTTTCTTACATAGTTAGCTTAATCAGTCAATAATTCCAAAAGGTTTACATGTGGGAGTATGTAGTCACACGAACACACACATATTTTTCCCCAGCTGAAGGAATGGTTATTTGTTTTATATAATTCTGATTAAAATGCTCTATTCTATCATGAAGATAGGGCCTGAAGTAGCCAAGGAGAACTGTACAATTGAGACTAACGTCAGAGGGAGCCCTTCTAACAATAGTGACTGGAGAGCGCAGTTAGTTGCCCGGGCTTTGCTGACAGCACTGCTGTTTGCTCTTCTGAAAGGAGAAATGTTTTTCTGTGGTCTTGTTATGGAATTTTAATGTCATAGTCCCTTTTATGCACATGAGGGGTTTTCCTTGTGTCACTGGAGATGTTTTAAGCCCCAGTCGAAAACCTTGAGCTTGTCTCTGCAAGCCGTTAGTGTAGGTAACCTTTCAAACATCCATTGTTTTAAGTTTTATAGCTATGTTTTTTATACAAAGCATACTAGGACCGTGTTTCAAAGTTCCCTTAAAAGAGTAAATTTCAGATTGGTAAATCTTTTGACTTCAGAAGATAAAAGGAAAAAATGTTCTTGTTTGGTGAACATTTACTGCTTTGAAGAAATATAGTTAGTGAGTACTTCAAAATCAGGGGTGACAGGTATTACAATTGGGTAGGGAAAAATCAGCAAGTGTCTTTATGGTTTTCTTTAGGATACTGATAAACATCAGAATTAAATTTAACTTGGTCTTCTTACAACAATTTAATTAGATTTTTTTAAATAAAAGAAATAAAAATGCACAGGAAAAGTCAAAGTTCTTTTTTTTTTTTGTCGTTGCCCCAGTCCCATTCTCCTGAGGGCAACCACTAAGATGAATTCAGTGTGTACCCCTACCTTAACGTGTATGTAGTGTTTTGTGAGTGTTTAATGTTATCTTGTTGATATGTTATGCAAGTTGCTTTCTTCAGACAGCATGTTTCTGAGACTCTCTCTGTTTTGATACTTGTAGATCTAGTTTATTCATTTTAATTGAAGCCTTGTAGCCCTTTATTTGTTTATTAATTCCTTTATTGATGGACATTTAGCTTTTTTTCAACCATTTGCTGTTACAAATAGTGTTTCCATAAGCTCCTTTCCATGTCTCCTGGCACACAAGAGCCAGTGTCTCTTCAAGCAAGAATCAGCAACCTTTTTCCATAAAGGGCTAGATAGTGAATATTTTAGGCTTTTTGAGCCAATGGTCTCTGTTGCAACTACTGAACTCTGCTGATATAGCATGAAAGCAGCCACAGTGTAGACGTTGTAAATGCATGTCCCTGGCTCTGGTCAATAAAGCTTTATTTACAAAACACAGGATCTGGCCTGTGGGCTGTAGATTGCAAACCCCAGCTGTAGAGGCTGTACCCAGGCTTAGAATTGCTGTGCCAGGCTGTACACGGATCTTCAGTTCCACCAGACATTGCCACTTTACTCCTTGAAGTGGCTATACCAATTTACTCTCCCAATGGAATGGGCATTCTATTTCCACACATCTGCGCCATCCACAGTCAAGATGGTGAAGACACCCATCACCCTCAAAAGTGTCCTATGCCCTTGGTCATTCCATCCTCCTCCTCTCTCCATGCTCCCTCCCCCCCATGCACCTTCTCCTGGCAACCGCTGATCTGCTCTTTGTCACTACGCTTTAGTTTTCATTTCCTGGAATTGGAGATAAATTGGATCATATAGTGTGTATTCTTTTGTTTTTTTGGTGGTGGATGTCTGGCTGCTTTTACTTAGCATGATTCTTTTATGATTAATCCATGCTGCAGCATGCACCAACAGTTTATTCCTTTTTATTGATGAGTAGTGTTCCATTGTGTGGGTATACCAATGTGCTTATCCATTTATCAGTTAATGAGCACTTGGGTTGTTTCCAGCTTGGACTATTACAAATAAAGCTGCTGTGGACATTCATATACAAGTCTCTGTGTGGACAAATGTTTTCATTCTGTTGTGCAAATATAGTAGTCTCTCCCCCTTGTCCTTGGAGGATATGTTCCAAGACCCCCAGTGGATGCCTGAAACCAAGCCTAGTACCTAACCCTATATATACTATGTTTATTCCTATACATACATACCTATTTTAAAGTTTAATTTATAAATTAGGCACAGTAAGAGATTAACAGCAATAATTAATAATAAAATAGAACAATTTTGACAATGTGTCAGCATCACTACTCTTGAGCTTTGGGGCCATAATTAAGGAAAATAAGTGTGAACACCAGCACTGCGGTGCTGATACAGTCCATCTGATAACAGAGGGCTGCTTGACTAACAGGCACAGAGTGTGTTGGATGCGCTGGACTAACGGATGATTCATGCCCTGGGCGGGGCAGCCCAGGATTTCATCATGCTACTCCGAATGGCATGCAATTTAAAATTTATGAATTGTTTATCTCTGAAATTTTCCGTTTAATGCTTTCAGACTGCAAGTAACTGAAACTACAGATAAGGGGGGGATCACTGCCTAGGAGCGGGGCTGCTGAGTCGTGTGGTAAATGTATGTTTAACTTTTTATGAAACCGCCAAACTCGTTCCAAAGTATAATACATATAATGGATCTAGTCACTTGTGTCTCACATGTTGTAAATATTTTTCTAATCTATTACTTGTGTCTGACGTTATATCTTTTTATTTAAAAAAACTTTTCTATTTTGATATAAAATTTAAACAGTCTTTTTCTTTATATATTATTTTTAACCTTGTTTGAAAAATCTGTTCTATCCTGGTTATAAAGGTAGTCTCAATGGTTTTCTTTGAATAATTTTAGTTTCTTTTTCACATTGAGGTCTCTTATTGGTCTGGAATTTATATTTTATGTTGTGTGGTAGATATCTGACCCCTCCTCCTCCCTGCCTTTGTAATGCCACCTCTAGTGAGCCCAGATGTCCTCCTTGGGTGTATTTCTGGGCTCTCGGTTGTGTCCTCCTTGTTTTAGGCGCTGCATTGTTAAGTCTGGGAAAGACTTCCTAAGTGTTCCCCTCCACTCCTCCACTCTCCAGGTTGTCTTGACTATTATTAAATCTTCATGGTTCCTGTTGTGATTTTGATTGGAATTTACTAATCTTCTCTTGACTTTTACCGCTAACTCTTGCTCCATTGCCTTGCCTTTCTTTGTAGCAAAATGCCTCAAAAGAGTTGCATATCTTGCTATCTGCAATTCACCTCTTCCCATTCTCTTCTAACCCCACGAGTGCCCTTGTTGAGGTCACTGACCTCCCAGCTGTATCCAGTGTTTAATTCGCAGTCCTCATTTTACTGGAATTACCAGTGGCATTTAGTGCAACCAGTTCCTCTCTTCTCCTTGCTTGGCTTCCAGGGTGGTGTGCTCCTGTGGTGCCCTCCTGCCACCAGATCCTGTCCTTGTTCCTACTCTTTTCGCTCTTATCTTAGTATTGGAGTCTTAAAGTTGTTAGCGTTTCTCTTCTCTCAAACTAATTTTTTTATAACAAAGTTGACTTCTTTAGTGGTTATATTCCATTTTTCTATTCCTTCTTCAGTTTATTTTGGTAATTAATATTTGAATCAGTTAGGTTTAGATTTACCTGTGAGCAAAAGAAAGATCTAAAACAATAGTGGCTTAAATGGGGTAGAAAATGTTTTATCTCAGGGGTCAGAGCCTGGAGGCAGTGGTCTAGGAGGCAGCGACCCAGATGCCTTCTGCCTCATCCCTCCCCATGTGTGACCTCTCATGCTCAGAGCACTTCATGGGTCAAGGTGGCTGTCCCAGCTCCAGCCTTCAAGATTACATTCCAGCCAGCAAGAAGGAGGAAAAAAGGGGAAGGAGAAGGCATGCCACTCCTTTTCTAGGATATTTATTGGAAGTTATGACTGACTTTATATGGGCCAGTACTTTGTCACTAAGTAGACCATAAAATGAAATCTTTATTTCAGGCATCCATTTGCTTAGCTAACAATTGGGGATTCCATTACGACAGGCTAGAACTTTCCAAATTTTCTCCATGCCTGACATGCTCAGAAAATGGTCATATTTGCAAGGCACATGGGCAAGTGGAGGAGGCTGCCTGCCTGGCTAGGGGCCGAGGGTTTCTGGAACAGGCACATCTCTCACATGTGGGCTGCACACGGTGGCAGGAAGCTCTGCCAAAGCAGAGATCAGAAATGGAGTCGACCAGCTGTCTCTTCTACAGTGTTCTTTCATTCATGTTTTACAGTCGTGGCATAAGGACGTTTGAAGTATACTTTTATGATTTAAAAATATTTTATCTGTAGTTATAGTTCCTCTTTTCTTCCAAAAATTTTGTGTCTTTTTATTCCTTGATGAGACTTTGAAAAACTATTAAAACAGATACTCTCCAGAAAAGAATCAACTGTAGGTTTTGTAGATATTTACTTTGTTTTATTATTAATTTCTACTCTTTGTTTTTCCTCTCAATTTCTTTGGATGTTTACTTTTTCTCACCTCTTGAGTAAAGCACTTAGCTCGTTTGTTTTTAGTCTTTGTCATTTTAAACTTAAATATATTTAAGACTATACGTCTCCTTTTAAGCACGCTTTATCCTTGAGTTCTGCATTCCTTGAATATTAAATTGATACTGAATATTAAAAATTCCTTGAATTTTAACGTGAAATACTTTGGTGTGATTTCTTCTTTAGCATGTGGGTTGTTAGGATTTTTTTTTTTTTTTTTTTTGCTTTTAAGCATAAAGATTTTTAAGGTCTTTTTAATGATAATATCTAATATAATGGTACTGATTATTTGGAATTGATGAGAATTTTGTTGTGGCCTAGTTTGTGATCAGTTTTTATACATGTTTCAGTGTGCTTGCAAAACATGTCTCCTTTCTAGATATATTTTGGATCCAGGCTTCAGAGTACTCTTTTTGATTTCACAGAGAGGCAAATGTGAGAATATGTCCTCAAAGCATGTGTGTTGTATCTTTCATCATTGGTTTATACATATTAATCATATTAATTGCTTATCTTCTATCTCATTTAAAAATTCAAATAGTAGGTGTTTTCTCTGCTCTTCACATAAATTGTGGTGTGCCCTTCCTTAGGTACTCTTTATTTTTTTGGGAGGAAGCATTTTCTCAATGCTAAGGAAATACATATTTGTAATCTGGGCTTCTTGCCAGCCTGTCTTTGAAGTTGCATTGGAAGAAAAGCCATTTCTTATTGTACTAACGGACTTGAATAATACATTATAGAATAAACATGTGAATAAGATTGCGTTAAGTGTTTTCTTCTTTATCCTGACTTAAATTTGCTGTCTTTTCAAGAGGAAATATGAACTTTGTTAATAGCAAGATAGTAGCTCCTGCCAACATTTTTTTCTTTCTTCAGGTTTATGAAGAAGGTTTTGAAAAACACTAAACAAGTTTTATTACAGTGTTTCTTATGCTTTAAAAATACTTGCTTTCTAAAGCTTTATAAATGAAGATACTTTAAAGTAATGGCCAACAGTTTCAAACTTAGTTCATTTACTTGGAATTGCTGTTTGAATATTTCTCAGTCCTGATTTTTCAATCTCCTTTAACATTGTCTCCCTTCATTTCTTTTTCATTTTACATTTGTTCTAACTGAATGTAATTTTAAGATGCTTTTGCTTTTCATTTAAATTCTTTATTTTGAAATAAACTCTCTTGGAGTACTTCTTTTTTAGATTTTTTTTCTGTTTTAGTTCGTTTATAGTTTTTGTGATTCTACTTTTTCCCACTTCCTTGGTTGTGTGAGCTGTGCCTTGTTCTGGGAGTGTTGGAGGCCACGCACACAGCTTGTCCCAACGAGGACGTGGCGTGTATTGAATTTGACCTGCATGTGTGTTTTTTACTGCCCTTCTGAAAGAAAGTCGTCATAAGCAAGCAAATGTCGATAGAGATTATGGATGACTGTCTTAAAGAACATTTCTTTGGGAATATAAGAATTTGTATCTTGAAATGGCTCTTGATGAGTAAAATGACCTTATCATGAACATGTTATATTTTAATTAAAATAAATAGTATATAGCAAATAATATTTAGCTAAATTGTTGTATGGGATTTCGGTCTTACTCTATTTTACTTTGGTGATCTGAATAGAACTTGAAATTATTTTTTTTTGGTAGGTAGATGGTGCAATTACATCGCAAACTTTCTAACCCTTGTAGAAACACATTATTCAAAGTCTCCCCTTAACTGAAGTTCACCACCTGACAAAAGTATTTTTAGTTTGGATATTTGCAGTCCTAGTATTATTATGTTCCCTTTGCTAGGAATATTGTTTCCATTGAAATTACTGTGAAAGAAATACAAGGGGACATGTACTACATATTTCTTCACTGGTGAGACTTGAATGTAAAGTTAAATTGGGAAACCACTGGAATTAATTCTAATCATGAAGGGTTATAGTCGGGTTTTTTGTTTGTTTCTTGGGAGTTTTGTTTTGTTCTTAAGGAAATAAGATGATAGTTTTATATCCCCGAGTCAAATCTCTGAATGCAGTATCTTCTAATATGCAGGCTGAGGATTGTAAGTGTTGGACATGAAGTTAAATTGTCACCACCACATTATCTTGTAAAAATCAGACACCAACAATATCAGTTAAAAATATTTATAGATATATGCCATGGATATTTTATAGACCACAAAAATGGTTTGGAAGTCATTAAAATATTACATGTAATGAACATTATAAAGATAATTATGAGGATATAGGCCTTCTCTCTATAGACAAATAAAGTTCATGATAGGAATGAAATATCTGTGTACTTTGCCTGAAAAAAATATGTATGTATATGACAAGAAAATTTGATTATAAAAATATGATTAGGTATTTTGTCAAAAATATCTCCAAATTGAATAGCCATCATCTATTATGATTACTCTGTGAACGATAATGTGATGGATAAAGATTTAATTTTTGCTCCAAATGGCAGTTTGAAATTCATATCAGATTATTATCCATCAGTGTTCTAGATTTTAGTTGTTAGCCTGATAGGTCATTTCTGAGCTTAATCCCGTCAATATTCTATGCTTTGCATAAGAAATATCTTTAGTCTGATTTTGACAGCCTGTGCATGTCAGTTCAGTTACTAAGTAGTGTAGACCCTGGTGTTCAGACGCTGCGCCACAGTCACGAATGGATGAGGGGATGATGCTTTGTTAATTAGCCACAGGATGAAATCAGTTGATAAGGATTAGAATTCAAACTGAATTTAGCCAAATAACTATAAAAAAATGGTGAAGCTCTGTGGAGAAAAGTGCAGGAGGGTATCTGGAGAGCAGTAGTGAAAGAAAAGAAAGACTCGGGATGCGTTGTCCCCGATTAAAAAGAAGTTCGTATATTAGAAATTAGGACTTAAAAGGAATGGCTGAGAAACGACCTAGCCGAGCAAGTGGTCCTGGGCCCTTGGTCAAGTTTGGCCTGGCCGCGGGTCTCCTCGGCCCCCGTGCTTTCCCAGACAGACCGCAGGACGCGGCTGAGACCTGGCTGAGGTGGCGGCAGCCCTGAGAGCCCACGCTGAGCCCTCTCTGCGCCGGCTTGACGCGCATGGTCTCCTTCGCACTCGCCACAACTCGCTGCTGAGGAAATTGAGGCTTAGGAGCATCGAATACCTTGCCCAAGGGCTCACACTCCAGAGCCTGGATCCAAACGCTTGTCCGGGCGCCAGGCTCAGGCTCTCACCGCAGGAGGGAGCAGCACGCGTGGCTCGAGGCCACAGGCCCCGGCGTCGTGTGACCAGCACTGCCAGCTCTTGCAGTGTGGGCGGGCACAGGGAACTCCCCTCGCCTTTAGGTGGAGCAGCTTGTTTCCAGAATTGTTTTAATCCTGAAATTCCATATTTCGTTGGCTTCACTTTAAGAAATTTATTTCATGGTAACTTTTAAGAAATTCTTAGTTATTTTCATCCTTTCTAAAACAGATTCATTGTGCTCACTGTTTTAAGTGAGAATCATGTCTATTTTATTTTTCTAGTTCCCATCTCTTTATTATTCCTCTCTGTTTCTGACTTGAAAAGCAGCTTCCAGTGAAGAGCTATTGCTAGAGGAACAGGACGTGGCTGAATGAATTAGCTTTTATTGAGTTTTTAATTTAATGTGGGGGAAACAGGCTCAGGAGGGCTGAAGTGGACAAAATAATGGCCCAACTTTTATTACTTTTCTCCAGGGTATGGATTAGAAAGGGATATCTTAGAGTAAAGAAAAACTAAAATTCTTGGCATTAAAATGCTTTGATTTCCTATTTATAGGAATGCATATATAATTTTTCATACTGGAATATTATCAAGGTTTTTCTGATTGAAATCCCCAAACAATTTCTTCTGGTCAGTAGATATACCCCTACCCCCGATGAGACCCTTTAAGACTCTTGAAAATTCTTATCATACTTGTTGCAGAGACCGGGACTGACCCCCACTTAGTGAGGGGCTCGTTTTACGTCAGGGTTTGCTCTGTGTAAGCTTTAAATTTTCAGGACTGTCCTTCAATCCCTTAAAGAAAAAAACGATGTTAAAATAGGAATGTATTTGTTTTAAACATTAAGTTATTAATAATTTATAAATAAAATACACCATATCTTAATACTCTTACTTGACACTCGGTGTTATACAAACACAATATAGTCTCAGAGTTTTATTTATTATTTTTTAGAGCTAGGAGTAATTTCTGTATATTAATATTGGTATTAATATAATTATACATTAATTTTGGTACTGACTAGGTTTTAGGTAGCTTAACAAAGCTTTTATTGTACTACAGGTGGAGTTCATTTGCAGTAAAAAATGATAGAAAATAATGCTGTAATAATAAAAACTAAACAAAGCAAATACTTTTTAACAATTTTAAAAGCAACTTTTTAAGAAAGATTTAGAAGCAGGCAAAACATTTGAAGTTGTGAAAGACACTTTTGGGATTTCAGGCACTTCTGAGGTTAATGATAGTGATACTCTATTACATTAAATTTAACTTAAAAATCGAGCGTGTTTCATCGTCCTCAATATAGGGTCTTTCCTGCTCTGCTCCTCGTTGTTGCAGAAGCATCAAGTCCAGAATCGTGGGCGTTCAGCTACCGTGCTTTACTAGTCTCTTTGAGTCCCAAGCAGTTTGTCACTCTTCCCTTAACTTTCAAGGCCTTGACAGTTTTGAAGATTGCAAGCTAGTTATTTTGCAGAATGTCCCTCAGTCTGGGTTTGTCTGAGGTTTCCTCGTGATTAGAGTCAGATTTTGCATCTTGGGTAGGAGTCTTCTAGAAGCAAGGCCCAGCCCTTCTCCTGCATCCCGCTGGGTGGTGTGAGGTTTCTGTTTCTCCACCACTGCCGACGTTCACCTTAGTCTCCTGATTAAGGTGGTGTCTGCCAGCTTCTCCATTATCAAGTAACTCCTTTTCCCTCTGTGATTACTGGTGCTTTGTGGGGAAGTACTTGGTATCAGTGTAAGTGTCCTGTTCTTCACTAATTTTATTCACTTATTTATATCATTATTGGCTCATGGCTTTCAATTTTATTCAATGGGTTGTAATCTCTTACTGTCGAGGTTTTCATGCTCAGATTGCCTCACATTTGGCTGTGGGAGCTCCTTCCAGCTGGCTCAGTGTCCTTTTACCCTGCCCCTCACTCTGCGACTGTTCCATGCTTTCTGGCTCACCTGGGCCTTTCCCTGCCCGGGCCCCAGAATCAGCCATTTTTCCTCGTTCCTTTTAGTGGAGAATGGTATGCTCACTGCTTTTGGAGTGTTTCAGCTCTCAGGTCCTCTCAGTAACAGAGGCGGGGAAAAGGTGCACGTCTATGTATGTATGTGTGTGTGTGTCTAAACATCTACATCTGTATTTCTACATCTACTGTGTTGATAACCATGAGCTCACACTAATATACATCTTCAATTCCAGTGCAGTACCACAGGGTTCATTCTACTTTTCTCCCTGTCTGTATTTGCAATTCCTGTCTCCAGTAGTGAGAAACCTGGCTCTCGTTCTCCTTAACACCGTTGCTAATATGGTTACCTTGCTGTGTGAAGGCAGTCTCCCGTGCTGCTGTTACCCCTCGCCTGGATGGAAACCCGCCTCACCCACCCCGTTCCTGATCCCGTCCATGTGGAGGATCTTGGGCCACTGTTTCCCTGTGTAGATGCCCTCCTGGCCTGGTCCCCCTGGCCCCGTGGGTGCCCTCTCCACCCCGTGCTGGGCTGCTGACCCTCCCCTCACACAGACACCCTCTGCCTCCGGGCTCTGCCACCCCTCCACCTGCTGCAGGTGCTTGCCTTGCTTTGCCCGCCTAAAGGCTTCAGGCCTGAATGGTTCAGGAGGGAAGAGGGGAAGGGGAAGACCAGTTACTGACCTCCCCCTGGAATAGGGATCTCGCAAGGTGAATACCAGAGCCCCTCATTTCTGTCTCCTGGCTAGCATAGTACTGGACATTAACACGTTGTCATTAACTGTCGACAAGATGAATTCCATAGCTAATTGAATAGAAGTTAGAAAGGGGGAAATGGAAGGGAAGGAATGATAAAATATGAGGAAGCACATGCCAGATATGAAAAAAATGAAGCCACATGCATTTAGGGGAAGTCTGGACATTTTCCATGATGCTTCAAGGAGGAAAAGGATGGGCCAGGAGTGCCGTAGCCTCCGGCGAGCCCCGTGCTGACACCAGGTGGCGCTCTAAGCCCGTCACGGTGCAGCCGCCCCGCAGGCGGCTGAGCAGCGAGGAGGGGCGTAGCTCTATGTCGACGCGGTTTTCTGCTGCGATACGGATTTCTGAGTAAAGTGTGATAAGAATGAAGTTGAGTAGCTTTCTGACTTAAGTTAATGTGACACTAAACATAAAAGTATGTTTCTTTAGAGGTGCTTTGGTACTTTTCATGAAGAGCAAGAAGTTTAACTTTCTTTGAATCTACACTTAAAAAGGGCTTTCATGTTCCAGGTAAAAAGGTAACTCACAATCGTGGCAATATTGTTGAGATCAAGGGTTTTTCTTTTTTTCAAACAACAATAAAAAATCCTACAAGTATACTGTACAGCAAGAAAAAAATAGGTTCTTTTCAAAATAACCGAAGTCAGATTTCCTCTAGAATTTTCTACAGCCCTAAATGCTAGAAGAAAATGGAACAGTTGCTGCAGCATTTGGAGAGAAACATACTGACTCAATATTCTTATTATTTACCTAGGTCGTCATTTCATATGTAAAAATAATGGAAGACATACCCGGATTAGCTAAAAAAAAAAAAAAATTGTTCTTGGTTTCTTCTCGAGAAAAACAAAGTTGCTTAGAAAGTATATATATTATATGGTCTATCTAGATACCTAAGAAATCAAAAAACACATCGAAAGAAGTCCCAAACCTGCACCTTGGGGGAGGCAGAGTGTGGGCCTGGGCTCAGCAGTGCAGGAGCCGTTCGTCCCGCGTGGCTTTGGGCATTCGAAAGGTGGCCAGTCCCAAATGAAACGTCCTGTAAGTGTAAAATACGCACCAGATTTCCAAGACTGTGTAAGAAAAGAAGAATATAAAATGTGTCATGAGTAATTTTTATATCGATTACATGCTGAAATGATTTGGATATATTGCGTTAAATAAAATTTATTGAAACTAATTTCACCTGTTTTTTTTTTAGCATTTTAAATTAAACTAGTAGAAAATATTAAATTACATTTATGGCTTGCATATTTCTATTGGGCAGTATTGGTATAGATGAAATGAATTAAAATTGAGAATTTAAAACTGATTAAGCATATAGAATTGAATATAACTATCACTACAGAATTGAATGCAAAAGCCCTAAATGTGTTCTTGAAAAATTAGTTTTGTGGAAAAGTAACATAATAATAATAATAGATGGTAGGGATGGGGGGGTGTGAAGGGAAGTGAAATCACATTAAAATCATCATTTATTTAAAAGTTTTTTTCTTCACTTTATGGTCTTTTAAATGACTGAGTTCTTAATTTTAATCTATTCAAATTTCTCAATCTTCATATGGCTAATGCTTTTTGTCTGAGTTAAGAAATATTTCTTTATTCCAAGGTCAGAAAGATATTTATTCTTCTTAAAAAAGTAAAGCTCTGTTTTGACATTTACGTGCTTAATCCTCCTGGAGTTGATTTTCCTGTATTCTGTGAGATAGAAGTGCAATTTCTTTTCTTTTTTTCTCCATATGTATAACCATTTTTCCTCTTTTCCCCATTAACCTGCATTGCTGCTTCTCCTGTGTACGGAAGTTCCGTATGCATGGCGGTCTTCTGGTGTTCGCTACACCAGAGGTTAGCAGACCTTTTCTGTACAGGACAGGGGGTAAATATGTCGGCTGTGACAGCCATACTGTTTTTGTTGCCACTACTCAGATTTGCTATCAGGGTGCAAAAGCAACCATAGACAATATGTAAAGGAAGGAGTGTAGTAGCAGCAAACACATAATAGCACTGTGTGCCAGACTCTGTTGTAAAAGCCTTATGTAGATGACAACATAGATAATAGTGAGGTTTAGATACCATTGTTATCCCCGTTTCGAAACTGGGGCCTCAGGAGGTTAAGGACCTGTCTGAGACCACATGAGTGGTGAGTGTTCAAGCCGGGATTCAAGTCAGAGCCAGAGTCTGTGCCCCTCGCCCTTGCTGGTCACCGTTGTTTGTGTCAGCTGAGCCACGATGGCTTCGTTTCCTCTTCTCCAGTCTTTATTGTAGGAATAGCAGTGATGATGTGGGCAGCCTGTTTCCTTCCTGATTTTTAATGGGAATGCTTCTAGAATTTACCCTTCTCCTATATTTGTCGTAGCATTTAGTTACTTAACATATTGGGAAATTTCTGTTTTTCCCCCAGTATGGGGCTTTATTGTGAATGGGTGTTGGGTTTTATTCAATGCTTTTTCTGCATTGATTGAGATGATTCTATTACATTTCTTCTTTAATTCACTAAGTGACATTTGTTGCTTTACTAACAGTAAATAGTCCTTACATTCCTGGGAGAAACCCAGCATTGTTATGTTGTGTTGTCTTCTTTAATCCACTGTTAGAGTCTAGTTGCTAATTAGTATTTTTCCATTTATATTCACGAATGAAGTGGGCCCATATTTTCTTTTCCTTGTATGATCCTTGTTATTGTTTTTGTATCGATGTTTAGAATGAATTGAGGCATGTTCTTGCTTTTTATCTTTTCTGGAAGAGACTGTGTCATCACAATATATTGCTTGATAATTTGATGGTTTTACCTGTAAAATCATCTAAGTTTGGTGTTTTCTTTATGGGAAAAAGTTACTGTTTTCATTTCCGTATTAATCATGGGAATATTCAGGCTTTTTATTTGTTCTTGAGTCAGTTTTGGCTGTCAATTTATTAAAATTTTCAAGCTTATTGGAAAAGAGCTCTTGATAGAACTCTTTACTGCGTGCTCTATATGTAGTTTAGTTTTGTCCTCTTTTTACTATTAATAATAATATTGTGCTTTTTTTCCCCCTTTTTTTAAAATGTTTTTTCAGAAAGTTGTCTGTTAGTCTTTCCAAATCACTGGCTTTTGGCTTTGTTGGTCCTCTTTCTTTTTGTTTTTTATTTTCATTAATATCTCTAATTTTCTTTCATTTCCTTCTTTACTGATTTTCTTTCTTAATTTCTTAAGTTGGACACTTAAGTTACTCGTATTTATTTAGCCTTTTTTAACCTCCTAATATAAACTTGTTTTATGACTATAAATTATCATTCTTTTTATTTTTATTTATTTACTTCTTTTTTAGGGATGCAGTCTCACTCTGTTGCCCAGGCTATAGTGTAGTGGCGTCATCGTAGCCCACTACAACCTCCAACCCTTGGGCTCAGGCAATTTTCCCACCTCAGCTTCCTGAGTAGCTAGGACTGTAGGAATGTACCATCATGCCTGGCTAATTTTTTTTTTTTTTTTTTTTTTTTTTTTTTGAGACAGAGTCTTGCTCTGTTGCCCGGGCTAGAGTGCAGTGGCGTCAGGCTAGCTCACAGCAACCTCAAACTCCTGGGCTCAAGCAATCCTTCTGCCTCAGCCTCCCGAGGAGCTGGGACTATGGGCACATGCCACCATGCCTGGCTAATTTTTTCTATATATTTTTAGTTGTCCAGCTAATTTCTTTCTATTTTTAGTAGAGATGGGTTCTTGCTCTTGCTCAGGCTGGTCTTGAACTCCTGAGCTCAAACGATCCTCCCGTCTTGGCCTCCCAGAGTGCTAGGATTACAGGCGTGAGCCACCAAGCCTGGTCTAATTTTTAAAAAATTTTTTGTAGAGATGGTGTCTCACTGTGTTGCCCAGACTGGTCTTGAACTCCCAGCCTCAAGTGATCCTCCTGCCTCAGCCTCCCAAAGTGATAGGATTATAGGCATGAGCCACCACGCCCAGCCCAAATTATCATGTTTTAAAAGCCAGCATTCATTCATTCACTACGTCTGTCACCTGCCCTGTGCTATGCACTGTTCTAGGTATTCAATCAGAAATGAATGTTAATGTTATCAACTGTTTGGCAGCTATTGAGATTATCGTATGTTAATAGAATCCCTAATGTTGAGCATTTCTCACACTCCTAAAATGTCACCATCTATTACTTATCCAATGTAAAACTATATTTAATTTGCTAATATTTTAAAATAGAATCTTATATTCAAGTGAAGTTGGCCTGAAGTTTTCAAGTGTGCATGTGTGTTGCTGTTGTTAGGTTTTAGAATCAAGGTTGTATTAGTTTTATAAATTAATTTGGGACCCTATGTTTTTCCCTGGGTGCTAGAGCAATTTAGGTCCGAGGAGTAATTTGGTTCTCTGAGGTCTGATGAGACTTTGAGGCTGAGAACCTTCTTTCTGGCTTGCTCAGAAGTCGGTGCCCTGCAGTGGCTTGTTTCCCCCAAGGCTGCTGTGTCCGAAGCTGCTTATTTGCCTACAGTTTGCAAACCTAGTACCACTATGGGCTCATTTGGTTCTGTGGTCAGTAATTGCTGACTAGTACCAGGTTGCAGGGCACGTAGGTCAGGAGTACATAGGCTTTGCAAAGCCTCCCTGTTCTACTGCATCAGCTACAGACACCTTCTCGCGTGTAGATGGCAACACGTCGCCATCATCTCTATGTTTATGGTGTTGCCACTCCTGGGTATTTGGGGCCTGACTGTCTGTTATTTGAGTTTTCCTTTGCTCATCTAGTCCTTGGACTTGCTTCTTATATTCATAACTGATTCTATGAAATTTATTTTCTGCTGAGGACCTCTGATCTCCTGGCCACTTCTCACTGCAGGTTTGGATGTTTATTTCCTCCCCCGTTACATCCAGCTGTTCAATTCAGTGGGTCTCACGTCGCCCAGTAACTGCCTTTTAGGATTAATGGTTGATTTGGGTGTGATTATTTATCTGGTATTTTTAGTGCTATTAAATATGGTAAGAATTTAGAAGGCTAAATATATAAAAGTAAAATTGGAGCCACAATAACGGGGTAAGATTATAGCAATAGGCACAATAGAAAGTTATTCATGTTTTTAGGCTCAATAGGAAATGATTAATATTTTAGTGAGGCATTTAAAATAGTAAATCCAATTAGTTAATAGAGGGATGGAAATAAAAAACAAAATAATTTTAAGATCCTAATGGTCATTTCCAGAGATGATAGTGAAAAGAGAAAAACACTTTTAAAGTATATTTTTAAACTTAGATTTTTTTGCTGCCACTGCCTATGGTGTGGAAAGGGATTATAAAATGTAGAGCAAGGAACTTCACTTTTTTTTCAGCATAGTTTAGCCAGAAAAGCAAGTGAACTTCAGAACCTTGTGTCCTTTGAAATATGCTCAGAATGGTCTGTGTATTAGAACCATCCAGAGAATTTTTATGGAACACTGCTGCCTGGGCCCCTCCATTAGGTCGATCTTTGGGCAGGGTCATGGCACTGGTTTTGTAAAAAATGCTCCCCAGGTGATTCTCACGTGCAGCTGGGGACGGGGTGGTACCTTCCAGCTTTCCTCAGAGGGCCTCTCTGATCTCCGGAGGAACCGGGTGGGGCAGCTGCTTACCCTGGCTCTTGGTTCTCACACACAACGGCGGGTCCTGTGAAATCCTCAGAAGACCCAGCGTCGTGCACAGGGAGGAAGTAGCCTGTCCCTCTTGGGAGCAGCGTCCTCTTGGACGTGGCTAATTTGAGTGGGAAGCTCTGGGTGTTGAGGCAGATCTCAAGTATCTTCCTACCCACTAGGAAGATACCAGCAGGAAACATGCACTGCTGCCCTGTGCAGTGACCTGGGCTCGGGCCACCTGCAGTATCTTCTTCTCGCCCATGTGGACAGACTTGGGTCTGTTCCCAGGTTGCTACGTCAGAAGCAGACCCTGCTGCTCCTGAGCCCAGCTGCTCCCTGAGCAGACTCCACTGCCCCATGGGTCACCTTCCCCCCACCCCCGGCCCAAAGATGACATGATCCTAACAATGTTTTAAAAGAAATACCTGCACACACCTTTTAGTCTTTGAACTCCTGAGAACTAAAAATAATAAATACACTATTGTAAAGACATTAGAGGAATCAAAGATGTAAAGAAATGAGATAAAAGCGTGTTAATAACTTTGATTTCCACGAAGACGTGTTAGTTGATGTGTTTAAATGTGAGTGCTGTAACCATAAAACAAGGATGGAGAACATGGATCCTTCCTGGGAATATCTTCTATAGTGACTTGAATTCTTCTGAGTGCTCGATACCAGTTTTTCCAAAGCTCTATTGAGTCTGACTTATCTATTTTGATTCTCTGAGGACACGCTCAAAAGGACACTCTCCTATTTGCAGAATGGCAACTATTTTTCTTGCCACACTGACAGGACTCAGTAGGATACTTGATGTTTTTTCAAAATTCTATTTGCATAGAACTTCTAGGTCGGCTGGGGTAGCTTGAGCCCAAGAGTTTATCTTCCTCCCTCTCAGAATCCTAGTGACACTAATGGGGCATTAAAATGGGGGTGGGGAACCAGGGAGGGTTGTATCTACATCCCAGAACCTTCAAGATGTTTCTTCGGGATGTGTAGATGGGGCTGGATTTGAGGGAAGCCTGTGGGGCCTGCTTGGAGGAGATGCTGGCTGACCCCCCGACACCGCTGGAGGGTCACAGGCATAGGTAGGGGGACAGGGCTGCTCTTTGAATTCTTTTTCCCTGCTGGTGCTCAGTGACGTTTGGAAGTAGGTCCTGAAGAGCTCCCAGGTTCAGCAGGGTGTGTACCATGTTGGAAGCCGGGGAGGTGGGGGCCAGGCCTGTGTCTGTGAGCAGCAGTGCCTGGAAGGATGCTGGCTGCAGGGTGGTGGGCCCAGTGTGGAGTCCTGCCTGCTCAGCCCGCCATTGGCATGGGTCCCTGAGGAGAGATACACTGACGTTCCCTTGCGGACACCCCCGTGATAGATTGTCTCCCTGCGCCTGTTGGAGACTGGATCCTTGACAAGGGCTATACAAATCCTCTTGCCCCACCATTCCACACTGTGAGCAGAGAGCGGCTTCTCAAAGCACCCAAGTGTGGGCGCCCCTCATGCCGTCTGTAAGCAGAGTCTGCATCGTGAAGATGGCAAATTCCCTTTGGGGAAAGCTCCCTGTGGGACGTGATACTTCAGTGAACATGTACACTGTGCTCTGAGAATTTAAGGAAATACCAACAATTAAGCGAAAGATAAAAAATGCGGTAAAAACAGGCTAAGAGGGAGAGAGGCTGGCAGGTGGCAGCAGCAGGCGGAGAAGAGGCCGAGTCAGGGAGCCCCTTCAGGGCTCCATAAAGAAGTAACTGCAGGAACAAAGGATTTATTTGAAGCCATAAAAGCAACAAATGACACCACAGAATAAACATCCAGTGATGTTTGGGGCACACTTCAGAAGCCCTCCCAGAGTATAAAAGAGGAAACGACAAAGCCATGGGAACATACAGAAGAGGAGATGATAGGAACGGGACAGAGAGCCCGGATGCGACGGTCGGTGTTCGCGAAGGGAGTAGGCACAGAAGGACACATGCAGCGGGGCCGTGCTGCACGGGAAACAGGACAGTGCCAACGGAAGGGCATCCTGAGTCAGCAAGCAGTTTCAGTGTGGTGCTGAGAACATCCTGATGAAATTCTTGACTGTCAAGTGTAAGGAAAGTGCTACAAAGGATGCAAGCCAAAAAAGCTGATTAATGGACAAAAATCAGATTGACCACAGACTTTTGCAACATTAAATGTTGAAAGAATCCACAAAAAGTTCCATAATTCTAAGGGAAACATGGCAACGCAAGAATTTTATACCTGCCCAAGTGGCCATTCGCATCTGGAGCCAGTGAAAGGGCGTTTTCAGAGCTCCACAGGCTCCGGAAGTAACTTCTGCGGCGGAGCAGCGGGTGGTGGGGAGGATGTCTGGCTGTGTGCCCAGGCCGGGCCTTTCCTGGAGCCCCAAGCTGGACGTTACCTCCAGCCCGCGTCGTCCCTGGCATCTCACAGGCACCCGAGGCTCAGCACCTTCGAGTTGAACGTCACCAACTTCCCCCAGACCACCTTTGCTGGCTTAGCGAACGGCACCACCATCCCTCAAGTTGCTCGGCGGAGTCCCAGCCCTCTCCCCTACCCCTCCACTTTTCCTAAAGCAAGATTTCCCCGCACCTCTCTCCAGCCCTGACGCTGTCCCCTTGTCACTTCTCTAGACACAGGAGCCTCTTTGCCTCTTCTCTCTCTCCTCCAGTTTGACTGCAAGTGTTTTTATTAAAACGCAGATCTCATTTGGTTTCTGTGCTGCCAAAATCCCTTCAGTGGCTTTTTATTGTCCTGAGGATCAAATCCGAAATCCTCACCACCACATGGCTCCTGCCACCTCCTTGTCTGGCACTGCGTGCTGCCCTCCAGCCTGCAGCCTTCCCTCGGCTCCTGAAACCTGCCGGTGGCTTCCGTCCCTGAGCAAGTCTGCACCCAGCTCACCCCTCAGTCTGGAACGCTCACCCACCGCGGGCCCCCCTCCCTCGTGGGCTGGCCTGCGGGCAGTCTTCTCCTTGGTAGCTTGTACCATCCTTGGTGCCCTGTCTTCTGGCTACCTGGTGAGCATCCTGGGTGCAGTGGGCCCAGGCCCAGGCACAGCGGGTGCTCAGCAGGTCCCCGTGACCGTGACTGCACACATGCCCTGCTGTCCCACATAGGCCGGTTTGGAAACTGCCTGTTCCTCAACAGTCTGCGTTTAGTCTGTCAGTTGCCATCCAACAGGTGAGTGTTTGCTGTCCCGCCTCTTGGATGTGCTGTGATGGGACGTTCCATCAGGCCCCTGCTGCAGGGCCCTGGCATGGTGCAGACTTTTGCCATGAATAGCAATACTGAGATGAAAATTCTTGCCTAGGTCTTTGTGGCCTCCTCTCCAGTGTCTCCTAGGGGTAAATCCTGGCAGGAGAATCGCAGGTTACCTAGAATGTTGACACCTTTCTGTTCTGTGCCCGAGCATGTCCATTTCCTCACATCTAATGAACACTGGGCATTTTCATTGTTTTGGGGTTCCTTGCTAACAGCTAAACCTGTTTTATTACTTTTCACATTGCAACTTTCCTTATGTGCTAGTTGTGTTTCTCCTGTGGTGAACCCGTTATTATTTTTTGCATGGTATTTTAATTTAGTCTGTTTACATTTATTTAACGCAGTTATTGGTATAGGTGGACTCGCATCTGTCGTTCTACTGTTTGTTTCCCATTCGTCTCTTATGTTTTTTTTTCTGTTGCTCCTTTCCTGCCAGCTTTGGGACCAACAGACTATTTGTTATTGTTCCACTGTATTTTCTCCCCTGGCTTTGACTGGTTTACTTTGACTCAGCCAGGGACTTGCAGGGCCCTTCACCTGGACGCATCCTCCTCGGCCGAGTGACACCCTCAGGCTGGTCTTGGCCTCCAGCTTTGTGCCACAGTCAGGATCTCGTCCCTGCACGAGAGCCCTGTAGGGCACAGTGGTGGGCTGGTCTCCTGAGTGTCTCTTCTCTCAGGGCTGTCAGTCCTATGCTGCCTTTGCCCACTGCTGAAAACAGTTGCCTCTGATATTTTATTCTGTTTTATACTTGTTTGCTAGTCTGGTTCCAGCTTTTCTGCTTTGGCCAGAATCAACTTGAGATATTTTGAAAGGATTACAGAATCCTAAAACTCCTAGAATGGCCTTAGAGATTTCTCTTAAGCAAAGATGAAGAAGTTGAACAAAAGTTAAAGTTAGGAATTACTGGTAATTTTTTTGTACAGGATGCATTTTATTATGTAATCAGTAGTGAAATAGAATATATTCTAGAGTTGAAGACTGGGCACAGTGGCTCTGCCTGTAATTGTAACATTTTGGGAGGCTGAGGCAGGAGGATCACTTGGGGCCAGGAGTTCAAGGCTGCAGTGAACTATGATTGCATCACTGCACTCTAACCTGGGCAACAGAGCAAGACCCTATCTCGAAAAAAGAAAAAAAAAGAATATAGAATATATTCTAGGGTTGAAAACTGTTTCCTATTAGGTAAATACATTTGTGTCTATCTTATTTAGTCGTTTCTTTGATGTTTCTTCTTTATTCATGCTGTCATGTCCAGGAAAGAATCATTTCCATTTTAAAAATTCAAGTCAGTTGTTAAAGTATCTTTTAAATGTGGATTATTTATCTTACATTTAACCAAGAAATTTTTCTTAAAATTTTCTTAAAATTTTTCTTAAATAAAATCACTGATCAGTGTACTTTCTCTTAAAAATAAATGGCTCCTATAAAATTCAACATCCATTATGACTGAAAACTTGTAGTGGACTAGGAATAGAAAATACTTCTTTACTGTGAGAGAGAGAACACCTGTGTTGAGCTGTTGGCATCATATGTAACAGTGAGTGGCTAGAGATATTTCCACTAAACGCAGGAACAAGTGTGAGTATTGTAACCCTGTTTAGATATTCTAGAGGTTCTAGCCAGTGCAAAAAGAAATGCAAGTTTAATTCTGGAATGAAGCAGACAGGATTATCATTGTTTGAAGACAGTAACTGTCTACCAGGTAAATCAACCAAAAAAATGAACTATTAGAAAAAAAAATTGTTGGCTGTAGAAAAAAAAAAAAAGAGAGAAAAAACATTGTTGAGATAGCCAGTGACAAATATACAAAGTCAGTGTTTTTTCTATATGTCAGCAATAACCAATTAGAAACAAGGTGTGTGAAGTTCCTTTCCAGAACTGGAAACAAAATGTAACTTACCATTGTATGTTTTTATCAAGAAATTTATAGTAACCATATTGAGAGGCCACAGAATTTTATCAAGAAATATAAAAAGGTCTGGAAAAAGTCGAGAGACTTCCAAACACTGTGTTTCTGGATACGAAATTCAATATTATAGAAATGTCATTTTTCTCAAGTTAATTTACAAATTTAATGAAATACCAGTAAATAATCAATGGATATTTTGGAACTTGTCAAAGAATATTTTAAGGTTCATCTGAAAGGATAAATACATGAGAGTAGGCTTTCATTAAAGTGTTTGAAAGGACAAGGTTTAGGCTGATCATTTCATATTCTTAACTTTAACTAGAGAAATGTTCATTTTAGCTGAGAATTTGAGTTCTGCATTTCCCTGTTGCCTACTTATTTAGTGTCAGTATGATTATTCTCTGCGTGATGTAGCAGGGCAAAACTTTACGTCTACTCTCTTGGGGTCTCTGGCTGGGCCCAAGAATTAAATTGACATAAAACGGATTAAGAGGAGAAAAGCATACAGATTTTTTACGTGTACATGGGAGCCCCCGTAGGAAAATGAAGACCCAAGGAAGCAGTTAGAGCCAAATACTTATAAACTAAGCTGAACAAAGAAGGGCAAGTGTGGAAAAGTGACTGAAATATATGGGGAGCCTAAAGGGAGACGTGTGTTAACTAGATCTGTTTGTACAGAATTCTTTTGGCCTTGCCTTCCCACCTCCGGTGATAAGAATGTTTCCTGTTGGTGCAGGGAGGGCATCTTCCACGTATGGATTTCATCTCCCACTTTTAGAAAGAAAAGTGGAGGTCAGGGAGTCCTTCTTGTACCTGCTGTTTATTAAGTGCCTTTAGCTCAAAATAATTCTTATGACAAAGCAGCATTTGGGGTGGGATAATCTGCCACCCTTCAGTGATAAGATTGTTTTTAAAAATATTTAATTTGTCAAAGTCAAATGAGGTATAGAGACAAATCTCTCAATGTAAAATGTTTTATTTGGGAAGCAAGAATTGCAATTTAGGGCATACACAGAGACTAGGTGGTCTTTGGTATGTTCAAAAAACAAAGAGAAGGGTAGGAGTCTTATTAGAAAGAGAAATGTATTATTTTAAAAGAAAGTTCATTGGCTCTAAAGAAGTTTTTGGGAGCTGGCAAGCTGTGATTGGTGAGTGACAGTGGTAGGTAAAACTAGTCTTGGAGTCGTGGCGGGTCATTTCAGCAGCTGCTGGGTAAAACTGGTCTTAGGTTGCAGCGGGCTGTTTCAGCAGCTGGATATTCTAGAGGTTCTAGAGTGCTGAGTGCTTTTCCCCTTGGCCCTTTGACCCTGGTTTAGTTGGGTATTACAAGAATGACCTAATCGTATAATCAACATTTATGCCATTTTACGGGTCTATCAGAAAGGCCAATCTGAAGATTTAGCTTTTCTGTTTTGTGCTCTGACCTTTTGCTTCATCCACAGTGACGCCCTTGGCTCTGGTGCCAAGCTTACTTTTACTTTATCCGTAATTCTAAGAAAGTTTCTCATTCATCTTTTAAGGACATTAACATTTGTCTGTAAAAGCAGCTAACATTTAATGATATTTTGCTCTGTATGCATTTTTTCTCTTATAGAAGCTTACCATCAATTCTTCTTAATTGTAGACAACATAATGATTATAACAACAGCTAACATTTATAGCACACTTACTATGACTGATGAATTGCATACTTTATTTAATACAGTAATCTATGAGGTAGGTGTTATCCTCATTTCCTAGGTTAGGAAACTGAGGCACAAAAGTTATCTCATCCAAGATTATGTAGACAGTGAGTCACAGAGATAGGAGATGCTACCTCAGATCTGTTTGGCCCCAGCCTGGGCAGTTAACCCTAAACTGTCTAGCTTCTCATGCATCCATCCTGAAAGCTTACCACTGGTGTTTAGCTCTTCCTCTATAGTTGCTATAATGAGCAACTATCATCTGGAAGGTTCCTTTTAACAGCATGTTCCTGATTTGGAGCAGTAGTTTTCTAGTTGCTGCCCATAAGATAGTTTAGTAGTTATTACCTGCAGTCGTCAGATTGTAGAAAGGACATAGGTGTAGAGGTGATGGTTCCTTCATAAGCATAGAAACAGAATATTGGTCCATGAGAAAGATTTGATGTAAATTTCTAAAACCATTTGGGAAAACTGTTTGGCATTATGTCCTAAAGGTTGAGAACATACATTCCCTTTGACCCACCAATAACCTAGAGAATCATGTGCCTGTAGGCACTGGAACATTTATAAGATTATTCAGAATTGTATTTTTTATAATAGCCTCAGACAAAAAATTACCCAAATGTCCATCAGCAGTAGAATGGAATGAAACACTATTCAGCAACACAAATGAACAAAGTACATGTGACATGGTTGATTCTTAAACGTAATGTTGAGCAGAGGTGGCAGACACAAAGAGATAGATACACGCTGCGTGATTCCATTTGTGCTATGTGAGGTAAAACAAGCACACGGGTAAACAAGACAGCGGAGCTGGGGCTGCGCAGACCCAGGACTTGGTCACATGGAAGGCAGATGGCGGTGACCTCAGAAAGGGGCACGTGAGGGGCTTCAGGGATGCTGGCAGTGAGCTTTCTTGACCCAGGTGATAGCTGTAGGCATCCACTTCATAATTTTGTTAAGTTGTACATTTTTCTTTATGTGCTTTTCTGTATGTGCATTAAAGCCTTAAGTATTTGTTTGCCAACTGTTTTGCTTGCATGTTCAAAGGGTCCAACTTGACCCACATTAGAGAGATGAATGTATGGTTTATGAAGAAGTTTGGTGATGGAATATTTCTGGATGAATAGCACACTCAGGATAATTATTCTGATGGTCTGTGGTTCTCTTTTGTAACTTGAATGCAGGTATTCCTCTGTTTATGAAGAAAATGAACTTTTGACAAGTTGCATATAAGTCGCTTCCTGAGGTCATGGGAGAGTATGTTATTTAAAGCAAATACTCTTTGATTTATTACCTACCCCCCCCATTAAGCAGTCTTTTGTTTACTAGGTTTGTATAATGGAGGGAGAGCTCTGCCCAGGAGAGTTGATGACCCCGCAGCAGAGGGGGGTCCGTGGTCAGATGCTGACAGCCCCCCGAACCCCAGATACCGCTTCTGAGAGGGACTTCTGGCAATATCCAAGGGCCAGGCCTTTAAGACATTATTTTCAAAATAGTACTTTCTTTCTTGAAGCACTGCAGTTAAAATTTAAAGAAACAAATCTCTAGAGTTAATAATTTTTGTTTGTATGACTTACAATAAATAATCGTAAATCTTAAAATCACTATAAATGCAAATGCCTCTATTTCTGGGGACAAGTGTGTGTGTGGTAAAATGCAAATAATATTGAGTCCCAGAAGTAACTGTTCACCTGAAAAATCTTGGAAGCATTTTCTAAAAAGTACGTGTGTGTGCGTGTATGTGTGAAGCGGCCAGCCAAATGCTGAAACCCTTTGGCAGAGGCCTTCCTGCCAGAAAGCAGCTGAGTAAATAGTCTGCAGCATGCAGGAAAAGGAAGGCCAGCCAGGTAGCAGGCAGGAGGGGACGGGAGGGTGGGCTTGTGTCTCCATGAAACACACACAAGCTGCCACCTCTCTGTATAACCTGTAGAAGCTGCCTTTAGACACTGATCCACAGCAAGGGTATCACAAAAAGGGTTGTTCTGCAGGGTTCACAGCAGATTTTCTCTGAGCTCAGAATCGCATATCTTTCAGTAGAGAATTTTAAGTCAATTTCATAGGTGCAGGTTATTTATACTTCTAAAATGGAGATTGGAAAGGGAATGTGTCAATAAGAAAGGTAAATTATTAGTTAATGAAATAACTTGTCTACCAAAAGTTGGACATAACAGCTTGTTTGTAGGTGCTGAAAATACATATAAATAAATATTTTTTCAATATACACCAAAGTATTCCAAACATGCCTAAGAATCTTTTCTAGCTGATAAGTTGATGTGAGATGAACAGCCACGTCAGTACACTGGAGAAAGAGCACCCACGCGTTGTCCTGCAGGGGCTTACAACCGTGTTCTTTCTGGGGGACAAATTTACGACGATAGTTAACATCTCTTTGAGGGTTTACTATGTGTGAGGCACTGAGCTGCTTATTTTATATTATCCCACTTAATCTTACCTGCAGGATAAATATAATTTCCATGTTATTGTGAGGAAGCCAAGGTCCAGAGAGGCTGAGCCAAGCTCCCACGGCTATAAAGTTAGGAGGTGGTGAAGCCGGGTTGGCACCAGGCTGCAGAACCGCAGGGCACAGACTGTTGGTCCTGTTGCCCGTGAGTCCTCCCATGTTCTAGGTGGTTTTAGGTCATATTTTGTGTAATGACAGATTTTCAATATTTTTTATTCTCTGTTTCCAAAAGTTTAGTGTATTTCTTATGACTAATTCCTGTGGGGTGAGTATGGTAGTGGGATTCTCAAATTCTGCTCTCATATTAAGTCTTTAAAACAAGGTTGTGTTTATCTGGAAAGTTGCCGATACAGCTATATGTGCTACATATAAATCAAAGCCTATAGCGAGAGGGGTGTGCTTTTTAAAGCAAATAATCATTGCTTGACTTATCCACCATGCCCCTGCCATGTTAATTTAAATGAAAACTTGAAAATTGCCAGAATTTTGGTGTTTTGTAGCAATGTGTTCCAGCGTCTTTACGGTAATGATGAAAATCTGTCCTGCCTATTGTAATCCCAACCCAAATGTTTCTGGTCCTAAATTCTGCTTGGCTCTGTGATGTAGAAATATGCAGGCGTTTGACAAGGTAACCAAAAATATGAGGGGAGCTTGACCAGGTTGCCTCTCAGTGTAGTTTTCTACATTGTAACTCCTCGATTTTATAAGCCATTTATTCACGTTAGTCTCCCACCCTAAATTCTGTAGCCTAAACAGTTTTATATTAGAGTCAACACAAAGCCAAATGCACAGGTATTACTTAATAATCATTATGAATGGGTTTTAATAGAATTTTTAATTTCTCAACTGAGAGATTTACTAATGTGTGTATAATAAAGATAATACATTTTTCTTTGGGAAATAGTTTATGATTTCATTGAATTCATTTTAGTCATTTAGCATTTTAATTTAAAGGCATTTATATCACCTTTTTAAAATTAAGCCTTTTATTTTTAGATAATCATAAATTCATATGCAGTTGTAAGAAAGCATAGAGATATACTATATGCCTTGTACACACTTTCCCAGTGATAACATCTTGCGGAACTACAGCATACCGTCACAACCTGGATGTCGACGTTGATATAGTCAAGATCCAGAACATTTTTATCACCACAAATATCCCTCTTGTTGCCTCTTTATAACCACACTCTCTTCCCTCCTCTCCCCCCATCCCCCTTGGAAACCACCAATCTGGTCCCCATTTCTATAATTTTGTCTTTTCCAGAGTATTATACAACATGTAACCTCTTGGGATTCACTTTTCTCACTCAGCATAATTCTCGGAGAGTCATCCAGGTTGTTTTGTGTTTCTACAGTTCATTCCTTTTTATTGCTGGGTGGTTTTCCATGGTATGGATGTATCACAGTTTATTTAACCATTTATCCATTGAAGGACATCTGGGTTGTTTCCAGTTTGTGGCTAACTTGAATAAAGCTTCTATAAACAATTGTGTGCAGGTTTTTGTGTGAATATGAGTTTTCATTTCTCTGGATATATGCCATGAGTACAATTGCTGGGTCATACAGTAGTTGCATGTTTAGTTTTTTAAGAAACAGGCAGACGGTTTTCCATAGTGACTGTATCTTTTTACATTCCCACCAGCAATGTATGAGCGATCTCGTTTCTCCTCACCAGCGTTTGGTGTTGTCTCTATTTTTTATTTTAGCTGTTCTGATAGTTGTGTGGGTGATATCTCAGTGAGATCTGAGTTTGCATTTTCCTAATAGCTGGTGATTTTGAACATCTTTGCATGTGCTTGTTGCCACATGTATTTCCTCTTCAGTGAAATGTCTCTTTGTGAGATATTTCTAATTCAATTATTTGGGTTTTTGCTGTTGAATTTTGAGAGTTCTTTACTTACTCTAGAGTCTTTTATTGGATGTGTGATTTGCAAATATTTTCTCTCACTCTGTAGCTTATCTTTTCAGCCTCTTCACAGGGTCTTTTGCAGAGCAAACATTTTAAATTTTGATACAGTTCAGTTTATCAGTTTTTCTTTTTATGGGTCATGCTTTTGGTGTCAAGTCTAAGACTCTTTGCCTAGCCCAAGATCCTAAAGATTTTCTCCTCCTATTTTTTTATTTACTTTTTTTTCCATCCTATGTGGCTGACAGAGGATCTCTTCCTGTTTTTTTCTAAAAATTTTATAGTTT
>RJWJ010020788.1:0-28654 GCA_004363605.1 Indri indri | reverse complement strand
AGAAATTTTGCCCCCAGTAAAAGACATTTAACAATGTCTGGAGACATTTTGATTTTAATGACTGGATGGAGAGGTGTGTTATTGGTATTTCATGATTAGAAGCCAGTGATAATACTAAACATACTACAATACACAGTGCCACCTCAGAAAAAAAAGAATTATTCAACATGTCAATAGTGATATGGTTGAAAATCTCTGTTCTAGTCCACAAATCAAATTGTCATCAAATTCTAAAATAATGAAATCATATAAAACATACCCTATTAACACCATGCAATGAAGCCGGAAAAAAAAAAAAAACATAGCAGCGGTAACTGAAAAATCCCATCTGTTTGGAAAAATATTGGTATAAAATACTTTTCAGGAATTCATGAGGCAAAGAAAAAGAGTTGATGGACATTGAAATATTTAGAACTAAAGATTGTTTAAAATTTAGATTTCCATAATTGGAACATAAAATTAAAATATTGAAAGGAAAAATTATACCTTTAAATGCAAACAATAAGGAAAAAATAGAGAATAAATAAGGTAATATCAAGAAGTTAGAAAAAGAATAAGATTAATTCGAAGAAAATAGAGGAAATAAAACAAAATACAACTGAATAGCATAGAAAATATATGAATTTCATCCATTTAAGTTTTTAAAATTCAAAGTAAACTAGAAAATGAAAGGAGTTTCTTTGTCAAAAGTATCTGCAATTAGGGATGAAATTGTCCTGGAAATGCTGTTCATGATTACAGAGAGGTCAAACTAAACAATATTAGAAAAAAGATGTCATCACTAACTCTATAGTAATTGAAAAATTAATTAGACGATACTGTGACAAACCTTAAAGCTATATATCTGAAAATGTATGTGAAATGAACAAATTTATAGTAAAAGACAATTTAGCAAATTTGACCGAAATAGAACATTTAGTTCAGTTATCAAATAAAATGAATCTACCGTCGATATTTTCTCATTTAGAAAACAATAAGCACATGACTCTGTGGTGAAATCGAACAAATATTAAAGCAAGATATAATGCCAATGTTACACAAAATATTTGCAGAAAACACTAACAAGTGATAATACTTCTGAGCATATAAGTTGAAAACCTTAAAGTTTGATTTCAAGAAAGGCAAATTTCAGGCAAATATTTTTCTTAAATATAAATATGAAAATAATAAATAAAATATAAGCAAAATGATTTGTATACTACATAAAAAGCATAATATTTCATGATCAAGTAGGAGTTATTCAAGAAAGTTAATATTATCTAATATTTTAATATTAATCAATGTAAGTCACTAACACAATAAAGTTCAAAAACTATGTGATGAATAGATAAGGAATAAAGTATTTTTAAAAATGTCTATCTAGTTATATTAAAACCTTTCAGAAAACAAAGCATGGAACGCAACATTCTGAATCCAATAAGGGGTCTTTACAAATAACTTAGGGAAAACATGATACTTAATGGCAAGATGTTAAAGGCTTTCTTCTTGGAACAAAACAAGCATGCTTTACACACAAATTATATGCAATATTGTATGGGAAATCCTAGACAGTTCTATGAGATGTGAAAAATAAATGAAATGTGTAAGAAATGATAAGAAAGGTATTTTTTAAAAATACTCTGTTACATGATTGTGAATTAAGAAAATACACAAAGTCTACAGATTTTTAGAAAATTAATCAGTTTAGCATGGTTGCAGCACCAAATATCAATGTAAAAAAAACAATTGTATTTGTAGATACTAGCTAGTTGAAATACAACTTTTAAAGATGATAGCATGTACGTTAGTATCAATAATTCTTAAATACTCAAGAATAAATCTAATGAGATTTTAAATTTTTACAGATATTCACAAAATATATTAAATTTATAAGACCAGTAAATAAAGGGATATAACATGTTTGTGGAAGAGTAATATTCTAAAGATGTTATTTTTCTCCATATTTATGTATAGTTTAGCATAATATCATTCAAGAGCCACTTATCCAAGGCAAGGAACTCTGAAGAAAAAGCACACAGTAGTAATTGATTTTTCACACATATTTATAAAAATTAAGACTATAATATTGACTATAGATTATTATAAAAAGCCAACAGCAATAATTATACTGCTAATATTATATTAATAATATAATCTATCTTATTCCAGAAAGAATTATAAACAGCCTTGTTATAAATCACCAAAGGAACTTTTACTCTAAGAGTCATAAACAGGAAATAAGCACAGGACTTTTTAAAAAAGTCAATTATTATTACTATTCACAGATATGAATATATGATAAGCCATTTTCTAAATCAATAATTTTTATATTAACTTCAAAAGGTGTTATGCAAGTAAGGCTCAGGGGGGGAAAGTGTATGTAAAAAGTGCCTAAAAGAGGCAAGAAATACAATTTGGCAGAGAAAGAGCTATATTCCAGATGGGATATGTGATACGAAAAGCTCAGGGTGGATAGAAAGTGGGCTGTGGCACAAAAGTGGAAGGAGAGTTTGACATTATCAGACATAATGCCCCCTCTTTCATGAGAGAAAAAAAAAAAACCTGATTTAAGTGATCTGGTAATATTATTAATTATTTAGGACCTGACACATGTAGAATGATGAATTAAATACTGAGATTCTCTGAACTGCGATAATCACATTACATAGAGGAGTTCTGTGGAAACTAGATGATTAGGTTGAAAGCAGGAGCAGAGAGAGTATGGGTTCTGGATTCAGGCAGATATGATTTCCGAGTCTGACACTTTCACTTAGGGGCTGTTGGTATTTAGATGATTTAGATAACTACTTTTGCCTTAGTTTCTTCATCTGTGAAATAAGGAACAATGACAAGGAAGGGTGTGTGTGTGTTGTAAGATTGTAAAGTTCAGAAAATTCTGGATAATATCCAGAAGTGCTATATTTTAATTTTAAAAAATTATTTATTTATTTATTTAATATTTCACAGTAGTACAGGGGTGCAAACGGTTTGGGTACATAAATTGTCTTTGCACCACCAGTCACAGCTACAAGTGTAACCATCTCCTCGACAGTGCACACTGCAACCATTAGGTGTGAATTTACAGATCCTCTTCTCCCCCCTCCCACCTTTCCGACACCCAATGAATGTTGCTTCAGTATGTGCGTATGTGTTGATTGATTAGTACCAATTTGATGGTGAGTACACGTGGTGCTTCTTTTTCCATTGTTATGATTCTTAGAAAAATGGGCCCTAGCTCCATCATGGTAATACAATAGGTAGTTCACCATTTTTTTAATGGCTGAGTAGTACTCCATGGTATACATAAACCACATCTTATTAATCCACTCATGTAGTGATGGACACCTGGATTGTTTCCAAATCTTTGCAATTGTGAATCATGCTGCTATAAGCATTCTGAGTGCAGATGTCTTTATTATAAGAATGTCTTTTTTTCCTTTTGGTAAATACCCAGCAGTGGGAATCCTGGATCAAATGATTGTTCTACTTTGAGTTCTTTGAGTTATCTCCATATTACTTTCCATACAGGTTGTATTGGTTTGCATTCCCACCAGCAGTGTATGAATGTTCCTATCTCTCATCATCCATGGCAGCATTTGTTGTTTTGGGACTTTTTGAATTAAAGCCATTCTCACTGGAGTTAAGTGCTATTTCATTGTAGTTTTCATTTGCATTTCCCTGATTATTAGAGATCTCGAGTATTTTTTCATATGTTGATTGGCTGTAAGTCTACCTTCTTTTGAAAACTTTTTGTTCATGCCCTTCGCATACCTTTCAATGGGGTTGTTTGACTTTTTCCTTGGTGATTTTCCTGAGTTCTATATAGATTCTAGTTATCAGCCCTTCATCGGATGTATAGCATGCAAATAGGTTCTCCCATTCTTTATGTTGTCTATTCACTCTAGTGATGGTTTCCTTGGCTGTGCAGATTTTAATTTGATCAGTTCCATTTTTCATTTTTGTTGTGATTGGTTTGGGGGTCTTCTTCAAAAATTCTTTGCCTAGGTCGATGTGTAAGAGCTTTTCCAACATTTTCTTCTAGAATTCTTACAGTTTCATGCCTTAGGTGTAAGTATATTATTCATCATGAATTGATTTTTGTGAGGGATGTGAGGTCTAGATCCTATTTCAGTCTTCTACATGTGGCTATTAAATTTTCCCAGCGCCATTTATTGAATATGGATTCGTTTCCCCAGTGTATGTTTTTGTCTGCTTTGTCAAAAATCAGATGCCAATATGAGGATGGCTTTATATCTTGGTTCTCAGTCCTGTTCCATTGGTCTGTGTCACTGTTCTTGTGTCAGCACCACACTGTTTTAGTTACTGTAGCCTTATAATATAGCTTAATGTCTAGTAAATTGATGCCTCCCAATTTTTTGTTTTTGCTTAAGATTTTGTTGGTTATACGAGGGCTTCTCTGGTTCCACAGGAAGCATAGAATTATTTTTTCTAGATCTGCAAAAAATTATTTTGGTATTTTAATAGAGATCACATTGAATCTGTAGATCACTTTGAGTAGTATAGACATTTTAACAGTTTTGATTCTGCAGTTCTGTTATTTGAAACAATGTGCTTGCTGATTCCCATGCGCTCATAATAACAAGGTAAACACCACTCTTTCTATCACTGGAGTCACTTAGTTCCTAAAATACTGGCTTAAAATTAATGCTAGCAAATTCTAGTAAAAAAGGACAAGAGCCTGAATGTTCAAACAATCTACCCCTGCAAACAGCAAGGACACCCAAATCTAAAACTATCTACTCCCCACAGAACTTATTCTACATTTAGCATGATTTTACCATTCCTGCAAATTCTTGTCCAGGTAAATAGCTTGACTGTTCCTTATAAAAACTAACCATCACCTCTTCAATGGGCAATGCTGACCATTTGTGCCCTCAGACTCTTTTATTCTCTTGCCAGTAAAACACTTGCTGCTCCCCTTACCTAATCTTACCCACCTGTCCCCATCAAGAGGTTTATCTTTGGCTCCTGTAAGAGAGGAAGTGCTAGGAAATGTTGAATGTGAACTGTTTGATGGTGAATTCCTTGTTTGAGAGGTATTCACCAAGATTGAAGGCAGAAACACAATTTTCTAGTATTAACATATTTTTAATAAAATGGTATTGATTTAGAGATTTTTAAAGGATTCTGAAATATTTTCGAAAGCATGTCTCCTTTTAGGATCAGGGACAATTTTATATAAAATCATTTACTTGATTTAAAAAATATGTAAAAGTTGTATGATTGGCCAAATAAATTAGATAAGTATGTTTAACTTGGGGGGCCTTTCAGTGGGCTTTAAATATTTGAAGGACAGACATACTTTTAAAACTGTAAATTATGAAATTTCCAATTTCAAATCAAAAGCATAGTTTATTATATCTCAAACAGGAAGCAGTACAATTAATCAAGTATAAGCCTAAACTATTGGCACAGTTTTTCCATCTTAACGGTAGCTTGCTTATGCCAGCAGCTGAGAAGCCTGGAGAGTGAGTGGCGATGAAATCGCAAAAGGAGTTTTCCACACCTGTTGAGAATTGAATATTCCTTGCACGAAGTGGACCAAAGCCTGGAAGAAGTGCTAGTCAGTTTGGTGAATTTGGTGCAAGGTCTGGTGAATATGGTGGATGACAGAGAGTTTCCAAGTCCAGCTTCTGTAGTTTGAGCAGCATTGTTTGTGCGACATGTGGCTTAGCATTGTCTTGCAATAGGATTTGCCTGTTTCTGTTGACCAATCTCAGTTGCTTAATCACAAGCATCCTAATCATTTCACCCAATTGGTGGCAGTAGACATCCCTGTAATAGATGCACCAGGTTTCATGAAGCTGTTGTGGATAATACCATCACTGGACCTCAAAACAGACAGCTTTTGGGATGAAAATTCGGTTTTGGACTGTGTTTTGGCACTTTGTTTTTATCCAACCATTGTGTTGAATGCTTGTGATTGTCAAAAAAATCCTTTTTTTCATCATATGTAATAATACAATGTAAAAATGGTTAGTGCCTTTATGTCATGACAGCAAAGAAAGGCAAGTTTCGAGAGGATTTCTCTTCTGACACTTGTTTAATTCATGTGGTACCCATCTATCCAGCTTCTTTACCTTGCCCATTTGTTTCAAATAGTCCAATATTGTTGGAATAGTAACATCAAACCTTGCTGCTAATCCATGGATAGGTTTAGATGGATTCACTTCCACTATAGCTTTCAGCCCATTATCCACCTTGGTCTCAGGTGGCCCACGTGGCTCATTTTCAAGATTAAAATCATCAGAATGTACTTCTCAAAACAGCCACATACTGTGCATTCATTAGCCACATCCTTCCCAAACACTTCGTTGATATTTTGAGCTGTCCGAGCTGCATTGGTTTCACGACGGAACTCATATTCCATTATAACATGAAATTTTGATTTATACATGGTTTCACAAAAATCACTTTAAGAAAATTTAAAAGACAATCACAAGCCAAACTGTGCTTTTGAAAGACTAAGGATGTATAGTAAAAATAAAACAATAGTAGTCAAAGTGAAATGTCAGAGATATCAACTGTCAAACTTAGTACTTAAGGAAATCGGACATTTCATACTTAAAAACCTGATAAAACTTATCGGTGGGGGTGACAGCACTTGAGTTTTGCCATTGGACACTCTCAGCGCCCCACACTGCATGCATGACTGGGATGCTGACACCAGCAAAACTTCAAAGCTTCCCAGAGAGCAATTTTGGTTTGGAATCATTCTATTCTTCCCACATGAATCCCCATTTTAAAACCAAAACTTTCACACAGGAAACCAAATGTTTATATTTTACATTTTTGTTCCATTTATTGCATTTTGGGGGAGCATTAGCTCAGTTTATGTCAATTTATATAGTACATTAAATTCTGTAAATTACCATAAAGTGAAACAACACATCACACAGTGATGTCGGAACCATAAATCATTACTATTTCCTGGGGCAAACAGATGTTCTTATTTTCAGACCCACGTCAAGATTCATTTTGTTCTTGTAGATTGTGGAGCCAAACTTTAAATTTTCTTGTTATCAAAATGAACTATTATATTCATGTTGTCATTTATAAGCTGAGCAAAATGAGTTGCTCAGGCAGTCCAGGTAAATCAAATTGCATATATCACTCTTCCACAATTGGCTTCAAATATGTCAGAAATTAAACCAGCAAAGACGAAACCGTGATAGACTTTAAATGATGATCTTACTTGATATCATTAAGTAAAGATGACATTTTAACTTCTGTTGAAAGATCATTATATATGATTTAAGCAGTGATTGTTTTGCCAGAGGCATCACAGTTTATGTCTACAAAATCAGGCTTGGTGTCTTTCTGACTTTTGGAATGGTATGGCATTGATCAGAAAAGGAGAGCTACAGAACCAGGTACGCGTGTAGATGTTCGTTGTTTGCTCCCCAAATTCCTCAGGCTCTTTTTCTCACCACCCCTTCCCCTGGCCTCTTCTTATAAAATCAGAGCTTTATATATGTGACTCACCAGGTAGAGCAGCAATTGGCAGATCAGCAAACAGATAGAGATTTTATGTCTACAGGCAAGGGGGTGGGTAGATAAGAAGGATATATTTGCAACATACCAAAAGTATTTAGGTTAGGGATCCACTAAGAAAGAATGAAAATTAATAGAGGTCATCACAGGGAAATCAAACAATTGATGCAAGAATATGTATTGGAAGGATATAATACCAGATCAAAAAATGAATTTCATTTGTAAGATGCAAAACCTCTGTTGCAAAAATAATCTATATGTATACACTTCAGCAAGAATTTAATTGTGATCTTTTCAGTTTTTCTTTATTGTGTTTACCATGTTGATGTGTATGAGATTAAATGGAATGTGTTTGAGAGAACTTTTTAAAACATGTTATTGAAGAATCAAGCCAATAATGTAATGGGATTTTTGTTTGTTTCATTTTATCTTGTTTCGTTTATGTGTCCAGGGTCATAGCTACTCTGAAATAATTTTAATTAAAGCTTGTGAAGTTAAAAACTATGAAAAGGTATATCTCTCCATTGCCAAAATCTATGGTCAGAAATTTCAGTTTTAGATGCAAATATGTTTTAGAATGCTATAAAATATTTTGTGGAAATCTTTCAATTTTTCCCTCCTTTCATTTTTAACATCAGTTTGATGCTTTCTGTCTCTAGACCCTTCTACTTTTCTGCTTGTTTTCTCACCAGATTTTTCCTTTTTCTCCTTTCTTCCCAGCTTCCTAATTTCTCTTTCTCTATTTTCTTTTACCCAGAATAATCTTTTAATGTTCTTTCCAGATATCAAGAGTTAAAGACTAACACGCTTTTCCTTTACCTTTACATCAAAATAAGCAAATAAACATTTTCAAGATAATTGTTAAAATTTACAAGCTGGGTAAACAGTGCCAAATGCTTACAAGTGAGATGCAGGATAATAGAAAGGACAGGTGTGCGTCAAAGTCTTGTCAGCAAAGAACTGCATGGTAATCTTTAGAAACTTATGAAACAAAATAAAACCTTTAAGTTTTAAGAGTATTAATCCTTATTACTATTATGATTAGCAGTAGTTGCTCATATACATTATTATTTTTCAGAGAATAAGCCCTGAAGATAACATGTGTTACAGAAAAATGTACTATCTTAGATATAATGAAATGCCATTATTCAATGTAACTTCAATTCTGTATGGAAATCTATTATCTTCAGATTTATTTTAACAGAAATTAAACAGAAGAATTCATCAGGAGGCAATTCAATGTGATTGAGTTTGTTTTCATTACCACTGAAAATTATTTCAGAGGGACTTACCAGAAATATATTTACATTCTCTTGAAATAAAACATATTTGCTCATTAACTACTTCTAAAATCATTAACTCTTTCAACTCACCATAATATCCTAAAATGTGTGGCAACAGCTTAGCATTATCAGTCACTGGAAGGAATTGCTGAGAATTCCCAATGTAACTAAATTACAGCCAGGAAGCAAGTTAGAATCTTTCGATTCTATGCTGTGATTTGTATAGAAAGTGAGATTTAAAAAAAAAAAAATGTTTACTTGGAAGAAATGTTCAAGATCTGTTATTTTTCTTGGAGATTTCAACAGAAATTGTGTCAGTTCTACAAGCAAATCATAATTTGATCAAATGGAGAGTAAAATAAAATAATGAAAAGTATGTTTTTCTTTGTCTATAATAAAAATACCCACCCACCCCCACACACACCAGGCAGTGTTGACTTCTCGAGTTCTGTAATTTCGTTCACTTTGTTGTCCTGTTGGCATGAAACTGACCATTACACCAAGAATCACAAAAGCACTCGCCTTGGGTCTCATAAAGATAAAACAAAGTGAAGATTCAGTTTGATGCAATTGATTATCACCAGAACATGTACCAAATATATCTTTGTGTTTTATTAATATTAAATAAGAATAAAACAATATCGCTGATAATTATAACCAGAAAACCCCCAATCATATCTGTTTTTCAATTTTCAGATGGAGGCTCCTTATTTTCTAAAAATCAACATCACTGGTGCAAAGAGATTCCTTACAGCAAAACATAGTGAAGGAATCTGCAAATGAGCGAAAATTTATCAGCTATTAACTAGTTTGATTTTTGTCCTCAAGGAGCATAATTTTGTTGGGATGACAAAAATAACAAACAAGGAACACAAGAAGGAGCACGTTGCGAGATGCTGGCCCAGCACCTACCATGAAATTTGCAGCTGCTTGTGGCAGAGGCCAAGAGTATCAGGTTGTTATGGAAGTGAGACCGAAACTGCCTGTGGAAAGACAGATATGATTCCTGCAAGGAAGAGAAGGAAATAAAAATGCTTTAAACAAGGGAAATGCAGGGCGGAGGAAGTTGAACTGACCATAGTGTCAAAATTATGTTAGGGACTGATGACTTGTGGGAGATGACTACATAATGGGAGATTTTAACTGAATTAATTTTACAAATATATAGGCAACTTAAAAAATAATAATTATAGGATTAATGAAATATATTTTACCCCCAGACTGAATGGATGTAAGAACTCTTAAATCTTCTATATAACAGTTGGTAAGAATGACAGTGTCAGGATCTCATCCAATATGTAAAGAATTGTAAAATTTCCATAACTAATCCATAAATGAGGAGAATTTAAAAACTGGTGCTCTTGAATCTCCTTAGATTACCAAGGAATGCATAAAGTATAAATGGAAGTAAGCCTGTTTTGGAAGTCATTTTTGTAATTCTAATTTTTCTTGCTATTTATATTTTTTCAAATAATTTGTACTTCTTTCTCAGGTTTGGGTCATCCTAAAACCAATCATTCTGGATTTAAATTAAAACTATGTAAATCGTTTCTTGAAAAAAAGTCACATGTATAGTGGTATTATTAGAAAGGTATTTTTTTTAAAAATAGGTTGGATTTAAGAACCATTTTCATCTTTAAAAAGTAATCTTTGATTTTAGATTTTGTATTCTGGGATTTCTTAGAAATTTTGTAAATTCAAAAGAACAGTAATTAATTAACTAGCTACTGGTTTGTTATCAGATTTGGGTATTTTCTCTTTATGTTCTTATGTATTTTATTTTAATAATGTATTAATAGTAATGAATGTGATTTATAATGATTAATTGAAATCAATGATGGTATTCTGAATTATTATTGTAACATTTTAGCATTTCATTAAAGCAATATAAATAATAGAATTATATTATTTATTATTTTAGATTCCTTTTAATAAGTTGCTATTCTTAGTCTCTTTGAAAGTAGACTGAATGTATACATGCAAATAATCTAAATTATTTTATCACTATCTACACTAAGACATTTATTGCTATTTGTTCTCCCCATTTTGCTTGTAACCTAAATGTCTCCAGTTCTCATCAGACTACATGTATACATTTTACTATATTAACGTTAACACATAGTTTTCTTTACCTTGTAAACCCTGCACTTGCATCATTGGATTTCTTCCTTTCCCCAAACATCTCTGTTATTTCTGTGAGTCCACAAGTGTCTCATGACGAGTTTGTTTCCTGTTCCTCTCATTGCTGTGAATACTAGATATGACAAATGATGTTATTATACATTAATGCTTCATTGTGACAGATATACATTAGTCAGTAAAAACCACAAGGCAAGTGCTTCTTCCTGACACTATGCTTCATTGAGACCTTAGGTTCCCAAGTACCGCTAAGTCAAATTTGGTAAATTTATTCAGTTCTAGTTCCTCTTCAATAAAAACTAAATAATCATAATATAACCCACAAGTCCAGAGAACTTAACAGGAATGGATACAATGAATTTATCCTACATACACATAAATACATATGCTTAGCCCCTCCTTACTCCTAGACATTGTCTCAATAGCATATATTTTCCTACTAAACTTTCTTCTCCTTGAAGGCCAAAGCCTTTCCCCAAGCAAAGGAATTTAAGTTAGGTAACTAGGTGGAGGTTACCAGTCTCAGGAGCCCAAACATTAATTTAAGCTCTGTCAGCAATCATAACATTTTATTGAGTAAACCCAAATGTCCAGAGGTAGTTACAGCTTTTTGCAAGCAAATTGGCATCTTCTAACTTTAAAACTGTGGTTAAATTTTTCAAGTTAAAAATGTTCTGTATATTTGTGTAAAACTATCTTTTGTGCCAATTTTATGAACTGTTTAAGTCACCTATTCTTTGTTCTCTGTTATATACTCAATCTAACACAGCAGGTATGTCTATGGTCTATTTGTTTTTACAATGCCAACCTGAACATACAGGTTTGGACTTCAGAACCCACCTGGTCTCTCTTTGATTTTGCTATCCTGGAACAATATAGTATTCACCTTACATTTCATTGCATTCATTCCACATTTATTTACTGATCATCTATTATAGTCCAGACACTATTCAATTTAGCACCAATGGTATGCAGGCTGTCCCATGCTTCTCATATTTTAGTTTGAGCCAAAGGCATATGGCATCATAACTTTGTGGAGAGAGTAGAAAAAGTCATTCAGTCACTTGACCATCCATCCCCAAATATCTGCTTAATAACCACTCTCAGACATAAATATTGTATCTTTTGGTCATGCTTATAGGCGTTTGGATAGTTTCAGAACAGAAGAAAGAAGCAGGAGAAGAGTTATACTGGGGAAACAACAAGATTAAAAGTAGTAATAACTAAAGCAGTGTTTCTTTCAATTTCTGAGTGCTGTATAGTCCTGATTCATTTATAAGATTTCAATGATGGAGTGAATAGGTGAAGCAGGTACAATTAGTACCCTCCTTTTACAGGTGAACAAACAAAATTCAGTGTGTTTAAGTATTTTCTCAAAGTCTAGTATGATGGTGGAGCTCCAATTTGAATCAAGAGTTATCTGACTCCAGAGAATTCTGTTTGAACTAATGAACATATAAATTAATTGATTAAGAAATGAGTCTCTTTTGAATATATCAGATCATAAATTCATTCATGTTTTTAACAAATAAATATTCTAGAATAAAGATTGGCAAACTTTTTCTGTGAATGGCCAGACAGTAATTAACTCAGGCATTTTGGGCTATATGATCTCTGTGACAACTATTGAAATCTGTTGTAACTACTCAACTCTGCCTTTGTCTCAGGGAAGTATGCATACACCATCAGTACACAGAAGAGTATGACTGTGTTCCAATAAACTATATTTACAAAAAGAGTACACTGCCAAGATGAATTTATAAAAAACAGTCAGCTAAGGAAGAGAACTAATGCTCATAGCAGAGTATGAGATGTTACATGTAAAATATAAATACAGGTTGCCATTGGAGCTCAAAGGAAGTGTCTTTAAATCAAACAGCCCTTCCATTTTCACGTCTTTAAATATTAGGCTCAAAGGGATCCTATTTTCTTAAAGTATGTGATTCATGTCTTTTGTCCCCCAAATTTTGGAACAAAGGATTATACACACTTTTGGAACTCACCTGTCTCGAATAATGAGAATTTTTTTATGATGTTGGAATTTTTCTTATTGTCCAATCAAAAAAAGTCATTTAAGCTGGAAATACTTTTGTTGTTTATGCCAGACATTTGAACAACCATCGCTGTCTATAGTGAACCTGCTTAATACACAATATTGAGTAAAGCTCAAACTGCTTTGAGACTATAAGGATTTACTGTAGTTCGGGGTTTGACCACATATCGACTCTTAGTTTTTGAGAAATCAAGTGTAGTAACATAGCCCTGGAGACTTTTAAGATGATGGCCTTAGTGACAGGACAAAAGAGTACCTACCCGATATGAAAAACTCGCCTTTGAGGCCCATGAGTTATAAAGAGCCCCGTTGCTATTTCAGTAGCTGGCTGACAGCCAGCAGAGAGAGGAAAACAGATTGAGATGAGCCACAAGTAGAAGAGCACGGTGGGCAGAAGGCTGAAACAATGAGAAAGCTTTAGAGAAACAAATAAGAGCATTTTAGTGATGGAAACAGGGGGAAAATTGTATGGAGCTACTATTACATTAGCTTTCTCAGAAGTTTCATTATCTCTTCAACTATCTCGCATACCTGTTGAGAAAATTGACAGAGGAATTGGAGAAAGTGAGATATGAGGCATATAGTAATCATATAGCATGCGTTGGCAATGAATCCTACCTTCTGGTTTTGGAATAGTAGCCTGGGGATGTAGAAGAGCAGAGAGGAAACAGACAGCCAGACACACAGTGTATCTGAAGGGTACAGGAAATGCTTGGTCAGTGCACATATGTTGCTGAATTTATGGAACATCTTTAAAATGTAGCTAAGCCTTCTCCACATGTAACAGTGACAACTTTAATAGAGATATCAACATACCAGATAATACGTAATGTGCTTCATGAAAACTATTATATTAATCTACTTCATATCTTATCAAAAACAATCAAAGCCAAAGAAATTAAATTGTTCTTGAAGACACAAATCTATTTAAACATTTACTGGATGGCCTTTTTATATTAAACAAGTGAAAAATTATTGAGAAATAATATTTGACTAATCTCTACAAATAAATGAAAACCAATTTGTTGTAGGTATAGCTTAATTAACGTTTCTCTCCATATTGAATATTTTGAGATCAATCAGTTAACAATTTTCTTTGTATACAAAACACAATACTAGATGCTCTGGAGATACATGAAGTAATCTGAACATAGCCTTCAGAGAGTTTATAATACAGTGGATTAGGAAGTCCACATTTTCAAACAGTAGCAGAGTGATCAAATGTTTAGTATGGTTGATACTCTGTTTTATTTGCATAGTGGATCCTTTGCCCTGAGTGTAAGAATTAACTCAGGAGATTTCAAAGAGAATGCTAATAACTTAGATAATATTTCTGATTCATAGACAATTTTTAAAATCTATAGAGCTTAGCACTTTAGCAATTGAGATTGTTTCATTTACAACTTAAAAAAAATGACAATTTAGAAGTAATTCTCCTTAGAGACTTACTGGTATTACCCAGAGATTTCCAGACCAGTAATAATTCATTTTTCTCTACGTGGAAAATAATTCATTTTCAAGTTATGTGGTATTAGGGCATTAATGTGTCTGCTTCAAAATAACACATGGTTTTGTATATACAAAATAATTTTTACTTAAGTATTTTCAAATGTATTCCATCATCTCTAATTAATATGAAATCCTCTTTAGAGTTTAGAAATAAAAGTATTAATATTAATTGTTCTACCCATATTTCGAGAGTAAACTAATAACGAAGAATATACCACATTTATCATTTTCAAATGTCTATTGAAAAGCTCTTTCTATCAACTACAAAAAGCAGCATTCTTAAATAATGAAAAGGTGTTTTACTATGTCTTTTAATTATAATTAACATTCTGAGTTTCTTAGAAATAGTATATTCAAAGACTATTCTAATTCTCAAGTATGAAGTTATAACACTAAGTTGTAACTAGAAGTCTACTTAAAATGAATGTGTAATAGTGGAATGCCTGCATTTATGCAGGATTTCAGGTAATGCATGTGATTGAAAAAATATGTGATAATGCTTTCTTACTCCAAACCATTTAGTTTTAAATGACTGCATCATTGTATAGATCCTGCTTTTTCTTCTTATGTCTTTACAACCAACACTGTAACCATTTTCACTGAATTGAGTAAGTTCAGCTTCATTTAACTACTTTTAATCAATTATTAATATCATTTTTCGTAAAAAGAATTGCCACAATGAGAAACAGAAATTGAGGTGTACATTAATAATGTAAATACAGACATTTTCTTTTTATGTCACTCTTTTTTAAAAAAACGGCCATAATGCAAAAGTTATCATTTTTATTACCTAACTGAAGAGTATCTAGGAAATGTGAACAATAACAGACAAATGAAACTCAAGGAATAATTTTGTGATAATAGTAAAAGAAATAACAAGTCATTATATTTTATGTTAATTCATGCCTTAAATAATAGCAGCTGTATGGATACTTGTCTTGACAAGGTTTCTGACAGTTCAAGAACAAGTTTTCTTCAAAGCATACCTTCGATCACATCATCATATATATATGACTAAACACATATGTCTGACTACAATAATTGTATTGCATATAATGTATTATAATTATTAATTGAATTATATATAGTTAATTATGTTGTATAATTATTATATACTGTATATAATTAATAATTAATATTAGTCAATTTTAAAGCTATTTTTTGTTGTGATTGTAGATTATTATCCTACCAATACATGCTTTATTTAGATAGATAGGTAGGAAAGATGGTATAATACGGTATAATATACATGTGTGTCTAGAAAATTGTAAATTTGAATTATAGATACAGATTTGTCCCTAACAAATTATGTTCTTGAAAAAATCATCCAATACTTAAACATGCTTTTCTTAAATTTAATATAAATACAATTTGATCTGTAACATTTATAAATACACTTGACTTCTTGTGACAAGGTAGCGTCATTTAGAAGTAAAACAGAAATAAGGAAAAATAGAAAAATCCATAGAAAATGTTATAATAATTTAAACTTCTTTAAAAAAGGATAGGAATGAAAGAATCAATTGGCCACAGTTGTGATAAAATTAGTAATGATATAACAAGTTTGAAAACAATAGTAGAGCAGCATAAACTCAAAGAATCTTTATGAGTAGGTTCAAATACTCTCTAGAAAAGTAATGACAGTCACGGTGCAGGTCAGGAATTAGCTACAACAGAGTAAGACGTGGGGGCGGTAACGTAAAATACATATTATATATTTATTTTTATTATGCTTATACTATTGATGTTATATTTTATTGTTAGTAATATATTTTATATATTTTAGTTTGGTTAGTAGTGTATTTTATTGTTAGTATTAATTTACAATTACTATTGTGTTAAAATTGGCTGAAAAAGTATCAGAAGTATAGTAGTACATTGTACAAGTATATGGTGTTGCTTCCAATTAGTAGGATAAAATGGTGAATGCATATGAGCTAAGATGACATTGCACTGTGTCATGATTTCCAGCCAATGCAGCAAACAGGTTTGGGATTTGGACTAGGAAACGTAAGTGTGAAACAGAAATGTGGCAAGGATAGGGTGGGATTAGCCATTTGCCAGGTGTTTTCCAATAGAAACAAAGAAGAATTGTTATAAAAGAAGATGATTAAAGCCACACTTTGTGCAAGGCACTAGAACTCATCTGGGAGAAATGTGCAGTCAGGAAATGTAAGTTTGGTATGGAAGAAAGTGACAGGGCACATTTTCTCATAAAACGTGTACAATCTTTATTATGCAAAGGAACACCTATGTATGCAAACTGCTCAACAGTTTCAAGGACTCAATATGAAAGTTAGAAGCAAAAAATAGATAATGATAGCATTCTCCTAAATTAATAGAACAAAGTGTCTAGAGTCAATAGGAGAAGGAAGAAATGAGAGACCTTCAGGAAAAATGGGGAGAAATAAAGCAAAGACTGATTTGGGGCTGAAGTTAGAGGAACAGAGACAAGGAAAACATAAATCACAAGGGAAAGATATGAGGTACAGCGGGGAGGAGATGGCTCTCGCAGAGCCCTAAGTCAGAGGAGACGCCTTTGTCTACAGTGCTCGGTTGAGGGAGGGGAGGAGGGGTCAGAAGGGAAGCAAATGAATGGAGGAAAAATCAAACAAATGAGAATAGCAGAGCCGTGATAAAAAGAATCTCATTTCCTAACAGGCAGAAAACAGGAGAAGATAAATCAAAAAGAAATACAGTGAAAAGTAAAACGAAATAAGTATAATTTAAGGTGACAAAAGTTAAAAGACAAAAGTTCAAAAGATAACTTAAAGACTTGAACCAGCCACATAAATATGAAGAAGGGTAATGTAACGTCCTGGAGCACGTGTGTGACGTTCAGTTCCGTTAGAGTCCGCCTGGGTGTTCAGGAGAAAGCAGACGAGTTAAAGCAGCCCGAAGGTTAAAACAAATTCCGGTTAAAAAATGAAACGTAAGAAAGGAGGAGGAGTGGGAGGAGGAGGCCGGGGTGGGGCATGAGGTGGAGAAGGAGGAGAAATCCAATGACAGTTTGAGTAAACAGGTGTGTTTAGTTTTGCTTCAGGTGTTCTGGACCACAGTTTCCTTCCATGTAAAGAGAGCAGATGGGACTTCAGGATGGCTAAGGTCTCCCCGTCCTCTATCCGTCTGGGGGTTTGCCCTTCCCTTCTGGCAACATGGAACACTAGACGTAGAGAAGTTCAAAGACACTGCTTCTGAATTTATGGAAGGACATATTCAAGCAGCTCAGAGGAGCATTTCTGCTTGAAACATAAGATTCAAGCACAAATGTGAGGAATTTCTTTAGTTCCAAGGTTTGGGATTCTTCCCAGTGAAAATAAGTGAAAATATCTCCCCAGGAGTTGAATTTATGACATAATATAGGTATTCAAAAGATTAGGAATCTGCATATCAAATTTTATGATTTGAAGGAGAAAATTTCACCTTTGTTTTTGTCTGGTTCTGAACACAAAGTAAAGATAATGTCGGTCTGTTACCATGTACCATAGAAGAATGTATCTAGAGATACATATGCTAATCATCTGAAATAGAAGTACAGTAAGTGGAAGTACACAAAATAATTGATATTAAATATAGGGAAATAAGAATTTTAAACTATAGAGAGAAAAATAGCACTCTTCTTATCATGATATTGCAATAGCTAAAACTAATTTCACACAGTTCTAGAAATTTGGAAGTCATATGGAGGATGTAAAAAACTTCTGCTAGAACAGGAAGACATTTAAATATTTAAATATAATCAATGGAAGAGAAAGCTTGCTTTCATTTTAAGATGTCACTACTTACATAACCAGGTAAAATATGATATTCAACATAAAAACAGGAACAGCCAAGTAGATATTCTGTTTTCGCATTTAGTGACATACATAGACATTTTTAAAGCAAAGAATAGGAAATTGAAATAGGACTAGCAAATAAACAAACAAGAAAAGATGGGGAGGGGAAATGAGAGAAGGCTGCAGTGACAAAGCCAGTGTACTAATACAGGCACAGAACTGCAAGAATAGATTCTGTATCTAGGTACACACACGAGGCAAGGCACAAAAGTATGGTGGTGATGGGCTTAAGAGATTTGGGTCGTGCTGAAATTGAAGATGTGGGTAATAGAGCCTAAGAACCGACAGCATGGAAGGAAATAGCACGAGTTGCCATTGCAACATCACTCAAAATGTTTGAAGGTGTTAAATAAAACTAAATTTGTCCTGAGTCTGCCTCCATACCTGAGTTCCTATATAACAAACTTCAACCCAATTTAGTACAGAAACAAACTGAAAGTCTAATCTGGGAGTATACTTCTGGAAATGACCTGCTCAATCTCAGCCAATCACAGCAGCCAAACTTCAGCCACTGACAAGCTGCCAACTTACTAGACCATGCACACATAAGGCACGTGCCCAGCTGTAACCAGTCAAGCTTTTTCTTTACCTCACTCTCATTTGCTGGCTATAAATGCTACCTGCCCAAAGGAGAGGAGCTCTCTGAATCTCTTCTAGTTCTAAGGGCTGCTCGATTGGCAAATAGTTCCTTGCTCAATTAAACCTTGCTTAATTTCATTTGTCTAAAGCTTTAAGCTTTTCTTTTCCCAAGGGTAAGTTGATGAAGACAGAGGAGTTCTGTTCTATTGTAATCATGCCATTGCAGAGCGTTTGCGGATGATCTAAACAAACCACAGACTCTGGTTATAATGGCATATGGGAGAAAGAGCATGATATAATAAGCCTCATAGTAACATAAGAACTGTTATTAATATAATATCAAATCAGAGAAGGGAGTGAAATAGAAGCTGCAGGTCATTAGCTTTATTAACCAGACAGAATGGTGCTTCTCACATTTTCATCTGCATACAGGTAGCCTGATGAATTGTGTTAAAATGTAGATTCTTTGATGTCCCCCTTCCCCCATGAGCTCATTGGTTTTTGTATGTCCCATGTATTTCAGTCAATTATAGTTGTGATTGTTACTGTTAGATGCTTATATTTTGGCTAATGGGATTCCATGCATGATAGCTTCAGTGCTCTTTTGACATGACCTCATTAGAATTTTTGTGACTTCTCTTGCTTTATAGCAGAACACTTCCTAGAAGTATCATGCATATTTTCTGCCCCAAACTGGAATCACCCTTCCTCTGAACAGTCTTGGTTCCTTATGGTAGGGAATTTCTGGAGTGCACTTTTCTTCTGGGTTGTCATTGATGCTAGCCCTTTAACAATTCGCAAAACTAGTATACATAATTTAGAAAAATAACACGAGTTCTTAGTGATATGTCCGAGTTTTAACATTATGTGACTCGACTTTTTTGATTTTATACTGGAAATAACTTGAGATAATTATTTTCTCTGTCATGGATATGTTACCTACTCAACATACGGTTGGACTCATTCACATAAGTTTGCTATCAAAATTTGTGATGGCTTCTTTTATTTTTTATTTAATATTAATTTTTCATTGTAAAGGAGTTTCATGATCCTATCATCATACTAATAAAAAAGGTACTTTGGAGCAGTCTTGTGGTTTTTTAAAAAATTATTATTTATTTATTTACTTACTTTTTAAAAGTTCGAAGTATTACAGAGGTACCTATACTTTTGTTTACATAGATTGCTTTTATAATGCTCGATTCATAATTATAAGTGTGCCCGTCATTCAGATAGTGTTCATTGTACCTGTTAGGAGGTTTTCGCCCATGCCCTCCCCCCCTCCGCCCTGCACTCCCTCCATTGAGTTTTACTTTCCTGCACTGGAATGTTTACTGCAGAGCATTCTTGTTTCTATATAGCTCAACCCTCTTCTCTATGTCCTAATATATGTAAACACTTTTATTACCTTTAATTTATCCTTCCAATGTCTTTTGAAACTATATCCAAATATGTATATCTTCTATTTCCTCCAGTCTTAAACAAAATGTAGCATACTATAAATATTGAAAAGGCATCTTCCCTTTTCACTAAACAATGTATCTCCCAGATGAATCTATATCAATGTATCCATCTTCATAATCTGTGCTTATGTCTCTTCCATTTAGATAGTACCCTATTAACAGATATTTTGCTCCACTTTTCTAATTGTCTGCTCTTATAAATAATGCCATATTTAGCAGTGTTGCATTTTTACTAATTTATCTGTGGAATACACTTTTAAAAGTGGCATTTCTGAGTCAAACAATAAATCGATATGCAATTTTGCTAGATATTCTAAAATTCTTCTCCATAAGATTTGTGCCATTTTTATCACAACTGTATGCTTGAGAGTATCTGTCTTTTCACTGACTGAGCACAGCATATTATCAATTTCTTGGGGCTTTCTCTGTGTGAGAGAAGTAATGTATTTTGGAATTTTTAATTTGAATTTGCATTATTACGAATGAAATTTATCATCGTGTTACATTTTTATAGAACGTATAAATAGTATTTCAAATGCAGGTAAAATACCAATCTAGCAAGTGATCTAAATACTTAACATGGACTTTAGAATTGAGGGAGTGTGGAACAAAGTGAGGGGGGGCAGGGTATAGCATCATAGCTGCCGTGAACCAACATGGTAGCAGCAGGGAATCAATGTGATTCCATAGTAATTCTCTTGTCTGTTACTGACTAACCCTGCGAAACATGGGATAGATGCTCTCTGGTTTTAAGAACTCTAAAATTCTGAATGTGTGCTTCCCTCTGTGTTGAAAATTGTCCATAGACTGTTCTTCACATAAATGTCTTCACAATAAGGCCTCCAGCTTCCTCTGTATTCCCACCTACCTAATATTAATACTATTTTTATCCTGGATGCAGAGTAATCACTTGAAACCCATTATAGCCAGAGGCAAATTTTCTCTCTCCCCAAACCATATTTGGCTATTTCATTCATAATCATCATTATCTTTCCATTCATGCAGAAGAAATCTGTGCAATTGCATTGCTTTAAATCCTCTCCCCCTTCCCTCAAATCTAGACAGTTAGATGTGATTCACTTTCTCCTTTGAAAACATCTGGCTTTGAAACATTGCTGTCCATTTTCTTCAGCAGTATGCTCTTATTTTCTAAAACATTAGTACTAGCCTTTCAGCTGTTCTCCCTAGATCAGCTTATCAGATTCACCTTTGAGAGTCACATCACAGATTTAAATTTTGAAATCACCGTTTTTTTTTCTCTTTTTATTTATTTCTCTAAAAAGTAACAAAAACCCAAGTAAATACTAACTATTAATCTACTCTCCTGCTATAACATACTTAAATTCCTTAATTTATTTTTTATTATGCATTTATCATGTACATGATTTTGAAGTGTATATTAATATATACATGTTTGTGTTTGTATGCATTTAACAGTGGAATAAAATTTAGGTAATTAGCAAATACGTTAGCTCACATAGTTGTCGTTTTTGTAGTGAGAACACTTAACATCCATTTATCTTGGCATTCATAGCCAAGTTGGCAACATTTAGCATTGCAAACTTATTCCCTATAGCTCTATAATATGAATTCTAGCCATATTGATCATGCATGATTTCAAACATGTCATGAATAGACTGTGTTTTGTGATCCTTACTCAATGCTGTTCCCTTTTTCTGGAATGCAATTCCTGCCTCTGTAATTTAAACTGTGTTCTTTCTCAAAAGCCCAGGATCCTTAATTCTTTGTAGTTTATTAGCATTATTTTAATCACTTTTTAATGATCTATATATTTCCTTAAAAAAGTATTGAGGTGGCTTATAACAAAGACATATACAGAGATCTAAGTAATACAATTATGAATAAAAAATAGAGAAAAACAGGAAAGAGGTAAAAATAATGGAAATGCAATAGTTCAGCCCATAAAGACATGTTTTCATATATGTATGTTCTGTCTTCTTAGATCACAAGGACCCAGACTGCAGACTTTTTCCTTAGTATATGTTTGATAAATAAATATAATCTATCTCATAATACAATCCCAGCATGACCAGTACCTTGCACTTAGTAGCTTCCCAAATTTACTTGTTGATGCTCTCATACATGAGGAACTATGAAAGAATTATAGGAAAGGTGACAATTAAGCAACTTTAGAACACAGACTACCAGATTTTGTGCAAAATATTCTTGAATAGCATTTTAAATAATCTACCTCCATTGCAATAGTTATAGTATCCAAGATCGGATTCCCTAGAAAGAGACCCTAAGAAGGCATATAGCGTGTGTGGGTTTCGTTGGGGAACAGTTTTAGGAGCCACCCTGTGAGGGAGAAAGGAAAGCAGGAATGGTGGTGTGAGAGGCTGGCATACAGTGTGATTACAGTTGCAGCCCCATCGGATGCTACAGTGAGTTATCGGAAATGCAGACAAGGATACCAGGCGTTTATGTCCCATATCAGCCAATCACTGGGTGTGCATCTACCCTTGGAGAGGACTTAATCTGCCCCTCAGCAGTTCTTTGTCAAGGGCAATTACCAAGGAAGTATTCAGCTGTGAGTCCTCGGCAGCCCACTTTCCAAGCACATAAGGGTTGGATCCATCAGCTCTCAATTGGTCATCTGGGCAATGTACCGACGCAGCCACTACACGTAACATTTTATGGTTGTACTAGAGAAACAGTACAATTTTGCAGAGAAAAAAAAATTAAGTATGTTTAAAGACAAGCTGTCCAGGTAATTTGTATGTTAATACTCTTTAGGTTCTCAAATATATGCATGTAAGTGTCTATATTCATGTTAAATACATGTGCTTTTTAAAATTAGAAAAAGTCAAGACAATGAATGACTATTATTGTGGTATTATTATCACTATTATTGATGTCATTTACTATTAAGAAATAAACATTACAAGTGGCTTAAAACAGACCAAACAGAAAAGAAGAACTTATTTCTCATTAAAAGAAAAAGAGTCTATTTAAATTTAAATAAAAATGAATTAATTTTATCACAGATGTTTTGTGATAAAAATAAGCCAATGTTAGAAAAACATTATTTTAAAGACTTTTAATTCTTTGGGCAAAAATAAGCATATTTTGAAGCTGCTGAATATTAATCTCCAATCTTACTTTTTTTCAAATAAAATACCTCCATTGGCCAGACTCTTGTCCTAATGTCTAATTTATTTTCAATTGTTCCCTATTGTTCCTCTGGTAAATAAAAATGATGTGCATAAACAGGAAAGGTAATTGAAGGATCACAAAATTAGAGTGAACACTAGAATGAACTACCTAGACATGTTGTGGATCTTCCTTCCCTGGAGCTTTTAAAAATAGATACCCATCTGTTTAGAACAATTTTAATAAAATTCTGCCAGGGTATAGGATATATTTCTCATGTTTTGGATTCTCTGAACTCTCCTTTTAAAAAACAAGCCCATGACAACCTATTGAATTTAAAAAGAAAGAAAGAAATCCTTTGGCTATAATTTGTGTTTAATTTATTAGTGTAGAAAGAGGTGTTAGTTTGTTGTAAAATGTTTTTAAGTAGATGTTTATAGCCAAAATATATTTCCCACTAGATTATTTCAGTCTAAAATAGGTCACCTTCTGGTTTAAATTACAGAGGAGTTATCCTTTGATTTTTCTTATTTTTTTCAAACTGAGAATTTTGGATTTTAATTAAACTATGAATTACAGGATCAAGGACAACATTTATTCACCGTAAAGGAACAAATCATTGTATATCAGATTAATGTAGTAGATGGCAACTTAGATAAAACAGCAACCCCACAATTAGTTACATTGTGCTTTTTTCCTTAATACTTTGTCTTCAACCAGTATGTATTCTTTATTCTTGAAACCCCACTTCTTATTTTCATTGTTTCTGCTCACTCTGCCCAAGATAGTCCGTAGTGTTGAAGTAGGTACTATAGTCACTGGAAACGCCATGATTGCATGTTGTGTGTCATTTGCTGTGATAGCAACACTTTTTAATTAAACATCAGAATAAATACACTTCACATAATCTTTCAAGTGTGTTTGGGTATATGTGTCTACAAGCATATGTGTGTTTCGAACTAACATTAGGTAAAAATAAATTTTTTCACAGAAAATATTTTCTGCTCTCAAGAAAAACACACTAAAAATTAAAAAATATAAAAAAGAGAAAATGGCAAATTAATCTACCTAGTCAAAGGAGAATTTTGAATTTTAAATGCAAAAAAAGTAGGATAGAGATTTTCAGTTTCATAGGTGGCTGTTGTGTCTCATCAAAATAATCATAAACACACTTCATTCTATAGTTTCCTCTTGTGAATATATTTATACTGGCCTAATTGCAAAATATAGAATACACATTTTGTATTGAAGACTTTTGAAAAACCTATAACTGCAAGTCTTATCTACTGTCTTTTATTAGCAAATGTGTCTATCTAATCACCATTTATATTGGTATATTTGAAAGACTTATTGATCTTCATTTCATATAAATTACAATGTAATCACATAGCAGATCTGAGTGTAACCAATTGCAAGCAAATGTGTAGCACATGATGAGACAAAACGTGGATTTCAGTGCTCTAACCTTATGAACACTTGCACATGTTCAGGAAAGCCCACTGGATAAAATTTATGTATTGCTAATGATTTTTATTGGCCCCTTGGCCCAAAGTAGTGGCAAGCTGCCCAGGAATCTGAAGGAATCCTGTTTTCAGTTAGCAATCAGAATGCAAGGAGTAATAAAATTCAGAAAAGCATGGTGAAAGCTAAAATACATTTATCCAGGTACCATGTGGCCAGCCAACCTTACGATTGTGATTGCTTTTGCTTTGTATTTTGTTTTGTTTTAGGTTTTGTTTCATCAGGGTACCTTGGTGGGCGGATTATTTTCACAAAGTCTTGAAATGTGCTGCATTATCCATTTGTGTGTATTTGTTTATATTATAATATGTGCCTGCATAATGTCATAAAACGGCTAATACAATCCACAGCCTTCTTTTTCCTGCTGAATAAATGATCTCTTATATTCCTGATAGAATTTCAGGCAAACCACTATGCCTATATTAAATGCAGGCATTTGGATAATCCAAAAGTTATATATAATTGTTCATATGATCCTTCTCTTTATAAAGGTAAGGGCAAATTTCCTGCTGAATTGTATTCATTCTGCCACAAGAAAGACATGTTGCAGTTAAATGCAACACACAAGATTTTTATTTTTTTTCCAATGTGTTTATTTGTACTTCTCCTTACCATTTAAAAACTCAATTTTCTCGTGGTTATGTCAATTTTACAAAGATATATGTAGGAAATGCATTGAATCAGGACCCTAATTAGCCAATATAACTGCAGAAAGCACTGTGCAGGAACAGAAGGTGGAGAGAAGCTAACTCTCAGGAACTAGGGAGAGACTACTAGGTTAGAGTGAAACTGGAGGAGAACAGGCTCACCTTATACCTAGAGTATATATTTGATATAAGGCACTCAAATATCAAGGCACACACCATCATGATTGAGCAAGAGACCAGCGTGATTGAATGTTTGGGCTGGCGACAACAGCAGGTGCACCAAGAGGCCAGGATGCCACACTTTGGTACAAGACTGGGACCAGCCCATCCTAATTTCCTAGCAGTGGAAATCCTCTTTTAGTATAATGTCAGGTAGAGTTAAGATTATCCCAGAAACTATAAGGGATTGGGCCAGCTGCATGAAATTCTCAACACATAGAAACCTTCAGGCTAGTGCAAGTAGGAATTGGCAGTTCCTGTTCTTCCACGACATCTGTCCTTTATTTGAGGGATGACCCTCACTACAGCATACCCTAGGTGAGACCCACGTTTCATGTATTTGCCCAGTGTGTTCCTATTTGCAACTGAATATAACACATTCTTATACCAATTGTTGGGACAAAAGCAGTAGTCAAATAAGAATAATAAAAGCATGCAGTGGAAGTAAGCCAAAGAGAATCTCAAATTATTATTTGACATAATAGTCATGCCTCTTTTAAAATCTGACTGTATGTGCCAAGCGTCAAAGCAAACGCAAAAGCAAAGAGGTACCCAAGAGAGAGCCATTGAACATATGGCAGCGAATACCCTACCTAAGCAGGTAGGAATAAAGTTCACAGGAAATAAAAGCTAATATTAAAAAAAAAAATGAAGCATGCAAAATAAGGATGATAAAGCAGCAAACATGATAGGCATAAATTCCCAGAATTCAGTTGAATGTGCAGAAAACTTAATAAACACAGCCATTATGAAAAGTGCCGAGAGTAAGCAGAGAGGCAGCTCGGTAGGCTCAGGTGTAGGGATCCCCGAGGGCGGGTGAGGTGGGGGGAGTTCTGCCAGCTCACAGAAGCAGACACAGATGCAAGCTGAGAACAATGACTTTTAAATAGATACAAATGACCTACTTAGAGGGCTCTGAGAAGATCCAAGTTTAAAGAAGCACTAATAGGAAAAGCCCCAATAACAAATATGAAATTCCTGAAATTATAGACAAAAGCCTATACTGTAGGATGAAAAACATCAACAGATGTAAACGCAGGCTCTTGATGTATGAAGCAACTGGAAAAGGAAGGAAGGGAGGTAGGGAAGGAATGTTCCCAAAAGGTAACAGTTCCAATTGTCTCTCAATAAGAAAATCACGATACCCAAGGACGACAGTTTCTGCGAAAAATACAAGAGATTGACAAGTTTACAAATACGGACTTAGAGTATGATAAATTCTGGCTCCGTCACCAAATGGTTGTGTGACTTTAAGAAAAATATACATCCTTTGAGAAGGCTTTGTTTTATCATCAATAAATAGAGATAATCATACCTTTCACCTGTCTAGCTCCATGGTCTAATATAAAAAATACCAATTAGCAGAAGGGCCATGTAAATACTTGGTAATATTCCTTTCAGATATGCTTATTTATACAAGAATTATTTTAGTTTATTTCCCTAAGGAGAGGTCTGTACATTTGCTGGGGCTGCCGTATCAAAGTACCGGAAACTGGGTGGCTTAAAGAACAGATAAGAATTGTCTCTCAGTTCTGGAATAGAAGTCTGAAATTAAGGTGTTGACGGGGTTGGTTCCTTCTGAGGGCTGTGAGGAAGAATTCGTCCCATGGGTCTCCCTTAGTCTCTGGTGGTTCATGACAATCTTAGGCATTACCTAGCTTGTAAGTTTCTGTCTTCATCTTTATAAGACATTTTCTCTGTGTTTATATCTATGTGCAAATTTTTCTTTATATTAATGTAAGGACACTGGTTATGCCACATTAGAGGCCCGCACTATTCCAGTATGACTTCATCTTAACTAATTATCTCTGCAGGATTCTATTTCCAAATAAGGTCACAATTTGAGAGACTGAAAATTGGGACTCCAATATACAAATTTTGGAGGGTCCATAATTTAAGCTATTATAAGAGTATATGTTAAAGTTATCAAATTGAATTCATTTGGGTAAATCTGAAATTCAGATAAACAGAAAAAAATATATATATATGAAAATACTCGTATATACATAATACATGAATATATCTCCCATGAAAAATTTATATATTTACTTGCTAAATCTTGAAATCCTGGTATATATACATCATTATTTATTATTTTCAAGATTATAATTTTTAGTGAACACTGACAGACCATTGTATAGCCAATTTCTCTTATGTTAGAAGCTCTGGGATGAGGTCTGTGCTTCAGTCTTGCTAGCTTGTGTGTTCATAGCAAAAAGCAAGGTACTTAGCCCACAGTAAATACTTAATTTAAGTAACCTGATTTGTTAAATTAAGAATAATTTACTATTAAAAATAATGTAATTTAGTAAGTATTAATAATACATTGTCAGAATTTAGTAATAAAATTAATATAAAGTTATGTAGACTCAGTCTAAAGATATTTTACAATTTATAAATGAAGTAGTTATATATTTTAATTTATGAAGGTATAAAGCTTGTAATACGACTTATGCATTGAGTGAAATTTGTTTACCATAAATTTTGATAGTTGTAAAGAATCAACATAAAATCTAAGTCCACAATGCACATTATTTTGCCTTTTAACACTGGCCAAAGAATTCAGAAGACTGACATGTCTCTAGTCAACTACTGTCAACTACTTCTAAAATATACACAATTCATAGTAGAAAAAATTCTTCATTCTCTTTTTGATGTAAAATTCAGCCCAGTAGGAATGTAAGCATATAATGCAAATGGACACAGATCAAAATTCTTTAATTAGAGAATATAAATTAATCATTAAGCTGTGTTCATATTCTGAAATACCTAATATAACAAGTCCTATACCTACATG
>RJWJ010020787.1:17332-28752 GCA_004363605.1 Indri indri | reverse complement strand
CTCATGCCTTGAGTTTCTTACGTCCCTTTATGTCCTTCAGGTGAAGTGAACACTGGATCTCATGAACATTTTGGTGGAGATTTTGGCTGACCTAGGTTGTTTATGTACCAGAGGGATTCAAAGCTTTGCATTTTTAGAACAGATCTTCTTTTTTTTTTTTTTGAGACAGAGTCTGACTCTCTTGCCTGGGGCGAGTGCCGTGGCGTCAGCCTAGCTCACAGCAACCTCAAACTCCTGGGCTCAAGCAATCCTACTGTCTCAGCCTCCTGAGTAGCTGGGACTACAGGCATGCGCCACCATGCCCGGCTAATTTTTTCTATATATATTTTTTAGCTGTCCAATTAATTTCTTTCTATTTTTGGTAGAGACGGGGTCTCGCTCTTGCTCAGGCTGGTCTCGAACTCCTGAGCTCAGAACGATCCGCCCGCCTCGGCCTCCCAGAGTGCTAGGATTACAGGCGTGAGCCACCGCGCCCGGCCCAGAACAGATCTTCTTAATGAGACTTAATTAATTTTCTGTTCTCCCATCATGACTATGCACTTGAAATCTTTATTTTCTGATTTCAAAAGTAAAACACTCTTACTATTAAAACACTAAATAAGGGTATCATTCAGGGTATTTATTCGTTTTTTTCACACCTGGAGTCATAATCCGTCTGTAGAGGGTCCATGTGCAATGGCATCCTGCACATGTCATTCTGCACCTGCTTCTTTCAGTTAATAGTGCATCTTTAGCATCTTCCTATCATTAGACTGATTTTATTTTTTTGTGGACTGTATAGTTGTTATAAATATCCATGGATGCACCATAGTTTTCATTTTCAGTCCCTTATTGATAAACTTTTAGTTCACATTTTTTGGTATTAGAAATGGTATTGCTAGAAAAGCTACACATACATTTATGTGGTGTAAATATTTTTCGAGGATAACTCCCTGGAAGTGAAATGTTGTGTACATCTTATATGTTCTTTCTGGTTTTTTTTTTTGTCCTTACCATAGTGATGGAAAATATTTTACATATTAAAAATGCTCCTTTGCTTTTTAAAAAGGGTATGTTGATTCATGTATGAGAAAACCAAATGCCTATACAAACACTGGGTATAAGTGTCTCTCTTCCCCTGCCCTATTTTGTTTTATTTTATTTTATTTTGAGACAGAGTCTTACTCTGTCACCCTGGGTAGAATGCAGTGGCGTCATCATAGCTCACTGTAACCTCAAACTTATGGGCACAAGCAATCCTCCTGTCTCAGCCTCCCAAGTAGTTAGGACTACAGGCGTGAGCCATTGCACCTGGCCTTGTTTTACTTGTAGATACAAATTGATAGGTCATTTTTTTTTTAATGTTCAATACTCATAATTGTGCTTGCTCTAAGTTTTCTTTAGCTCATCTATAAATTTCTTGTGCTTTTTCTAATTTGGTTACTTTCCATTATTTATTGGCAAGAGATTTTAATATTAAAGGCATTTGTCCTTTGTCCACAAGTATTGCAAATATTTCTCCTTCTTTATTATTTGATTTAAACAAATTTTAATAGTGATTTAAATTTAAGTTTATTTATTTTTTGTTATACCGAAGTTTAGAATTAATTATTTTTTTCCTTTAAGGCCATGATGATTTATATTATGCACAGAATGGCCTCCACTTATGTTTCTGACATCCGATTATTAAAACATGTGAGCCGTTCCATTGGTTCTTCTCTCTCTTTACCTGGTCTTACTTCTCGAAAATGGATGCTGAAAAGTTAAATCAGCAGATACTGAGAATAGATTTTGTGCACAATAGCACACATTAATGCCAGTGGTGAGTAAATCACCACCACTGCATGGCTGTGAATCATGCCTGGCTGCATATGTCTGTATTGTCATGTACTTATATACCATGTACTCATAATATATGAGTACATGGTTAGTTGATAATGATTAAGCTTGGAGAACAGAAAACCATGTCTGTACTTAAATGTGTTTGGAAATTTTTTTGAATAGGTTGTGAGCAGTGAATAAGTTTATTATAGGTTGAGAGGTTGCAGTTGTTGGCATCCTGATATGTGCAGCTTGTCTCCCATAACTAATTTTGGATGTTTATAGTTTTTAAAGTTTGATATTAGACTTCTAACACTATATCTAAATGTTTACTATTTATTATTCCATTAAGAAAACACTAAATTTTTAAATTTTATAAATGGTGCTGCAATGAGTTTCCTCTTATACAGTAGATACTTGTGGACTCTGCAGATACAACTGGAAAATAAGTTTCTAGAAGTAGAATTTCTAAGTCGTAGAGCATGTGTGTTTTAAATTTCATAGAAAATGTCAAATTGTCTTTCAAGTTGTCATTTAAATGTGAATTTTTCCCTTCTTTTATTTAAGTTATAATTTGTATGTGGTAAATCTCACCCTTTTTTAGTGTACAGTTCTGTGAGTTTTTAACAAATGTGTATTCTCCTAGTTAAATAGTTCAGCAAGTCCTTTGGTATACATATGTATACAGGCACCCAGCATAAGTCCTATTTCCTGAGAAGACTTTTATTACTCTTTGCTGAACTGTGATCTCTCCTTTCTTTGAACTTTGTAGGCTATATCATTCACATAATCTTTTTGCTATTTTTATTATTTGACTTTTATAATTATGGACTGCCTGAGCTATGGTCATGTGGTTCTCTCTCGAGCCCTGAGCATAAGGCTAGGCATATAGTAAGCCTATACGTTTTTCTTGTTGCTGGTGTAAAGTGCTGAACCAGTAATGAAGTTGGGATGGTTCAAATAACAATGAGCAAAAAAAATCAGACCATGGAATCTCGTAAGTTCCCATTTATTTAAAAAACTATTTAAATAAGATACTTGCCCCAGGAAAGCATCAAGATTGGGTATCATTTTAAGAGTGGTCTGGGTGTGGTGGCTAAGGCCTGTAATCCAAGCACTTTGGGAGGCCAAGGCAGGAGGATCACTTGAGGCCAAGAGTTGGAGATCAGCTGAGGGAAACAGAATGAGACTATGTTTCTAAAAAAAAAAGGAAAAATTAACTGAGTGTGGTGGCATGTGCCTGTGGTCCCAGCTACTCGGTAGGCTGAAGCAGGAGGATCACTTGAACCGAGGAGTTTGGGGCTGTAGCGAGCTATGATTGTGCCACTGCCTTCCAGCCTGTGCGACAGAGGGAAACCCCTCCCCCCGCCCAAAAGAAACCACAGAAGCATGTCTACCAAGCTAAGAATTGTTCAAAGTTATTATTTTAGGAAATGAAATAATAGGTAAAATGGAATAGTTTTTTTCTAGAACCCTCAAAAAGGACTTGAGGTTCTTGAGGTTTATTTTATGGGTAGGGGCGATAATTCTTAACAGCTGTGGCATTTGGGTAGTTATGCTAGCTGTCTGACAGACATCCTGTGTATTTAGAAATTGGGACTGACTATTCGTTAATATACTAGATCTTAGAGTTCATTAAATAGTGTTAATTGACTTTTAACAAGTTTCTCCTGGTATTCCTCTGGATGAGTGGTTTACAAACTGTATTCAGGCAACAGAAAGCTTTCTTTATATGAAATATTATGCAACATAACCTGAACTAAAGTAAGAAGAGTTGTTTTGGGTGAAGTGGGGAATCGACCCCATTGAGCCTCTCAAGGCACCCTGGTGTACTGCCAGACTCAGAGGATTACAAGTTAAAATCCGCTGATGAATACAGCACTTGACACCTCTTTCAGTCCCATCTCTTCATTACCCAGTCACAATCCCCAAATAAACTCTGTACAATTAAAAGTACTTGTGGTGAATTCATGTCTCTCTGTGACCTGGCATAACAAAGGGGCTCCGTTTGCTTTGCTTTTTTCTGTTTTACAATCTTAAAATTTATCTTATTACAAACAACACGAAATGTAGTAGAAAATGCAATTATACAGTACTGGAAACAAAAGGCAGTAATCCCTCAGATCATCCCTCCTTAACTGCTATTACACAGCATTATTAGTGTAAACATGTTCTTGTACAGTGTTACATAAATATAGTGATCCGTGAAATTATATTCTGTGGAATGTTCTATCGTGTGATAGATCCAAGTTTATTTCATTTACCTCTCTCTCTCTTTTTTTTTTTTTTTTCAGATAGGGTCTTGCTCTGTTGCTTGGGCTATAGTACAGTGGTGTCGTCATAGCTCACTGCAGCCTCAGACTCCTGGGCTCAAGTGTTTCTCCTGCCTCAGCCTCCTGAGTAGCTGGGACTACAGGTGTGCACCACCATGCCCAACTAATTTTTCTACTTTCTGTAGAGTTGGGGGCCTCACTGTGTTGCTCAGGCTGGTCTTGAACTCCTGATCTCAAGCAATCCTCCTGCCTCGGCTTCCCAAAGTGCTAGGTTTACAGTTGTGAGCCATTGCCCCTGGCTATTTTATCTATCTCTTGTAAGTTTTATGGTAGGGCAAGTTTTCCCTCATTATTGCTCTTTAAAATTTCTTGGGGGTTGGTGTTCACATCATAAGCTTTCTTTCTTTCTTTTCTTTGAGACGGGGTCTCGCTCTATCACCCAGGCTGTGGTAGGATCATACCTCACTTTAACCTTGTGGTCCTTCTGCTTTGGCCTCCCAATCCGCTGGGACTACAAGCGCGTGCCACCATATCCAGCTAATTTTTAAATTTTTTGTAGAGTTGGGGTCTCTCACTCTGTTGCCCAGGCTGGTCTTGAACTCCTGGCCTCAAGCGATCCTACACCTTAGCTTCCCAAAGTGCTGGGAGTACAGGCATGAGCTACTGCACCCAGCTGCGTTTTTTTCTTGAAATTTATTATCTGTCAATTTTTTCTGTTCTAGATTTCACTAAGATTCTGGTTGACCTTGCATTAATATTATATTTTACTTTGGGAGCCATTGATCATTTTATGATATTGAGCAGCATGTAGATTTGTTTTTGAGGTGTTTATTCTATTCCAGTGGTTTGTCAGTTCTTGGTCTGATCCCTCGCAGTTTTAATTATAGAGGATTGGTAGTATTTGTTAATGTCTGGTAAGCCTCGTTCCTTCTGGTAGCTCTTACTTTTCAGTGTTTTCCTATCCATTGCTGCATGCTATCTTTTTGCAAATGAACTTTATGAGCTACTTGACTAGCTCCTGGAAAAAAGTCCTTCCTATTTTCATTGGGGCTGCAGTTTAAGCTAATCTAGGGAGAGTAGGCATTTTGATGATGTTGGAATGTCCTAACCAGAAATAAGGAATGTCTTTCCCTTTCTTCAAGGCTACTTTTGGGTATTGTGGGAATGGGAATTGTTTTTTAAAATATAGTTTTAGTCATATAGGTTATAAATGTTTCTTATTTGTTTTTACATTTTATGACTTGTTAGATTTTGTGTATTCATCTTTAACAAAGAAAAACACCAGCTTTGTAGATTTTAGAGAAAATTAGCAGTTTTTCATCATAAATGTAGAAGTTGTTTTAGACTCTTATTTCATTCTGAAACATTTAGCATATACAGAATGTTTCTTTTCACCTGTAATCAGGCAGCTGACTGGATGCAAGGTTTACAGAACTCCTCTTCTTTTTTCTAATTAATTTTTGGGGGAGATGGAATTAGAAGGCCAATAGGTATACCAACAGATAAAGTACACTTGAAAACCATGGACACTGCCATCACAGAAACTTCCATGTGTAGCTAGCTGGTACCTGGTCGTAGGGAAATTAAATAGAGAAAATAATCATATTCAAGAACAGATGTTTAGGACTTGTTGGAATCTGTGCTTTACTAACCCTTTGATACTCCCGAGTGGCCAGATTCTAATTTGCATTGGCTTGCAATGTGGAACTGGAATTAATATCTTGGGTAGGTGGCAGCAGCAGCACCGTGCCAGAATATGTTACAGGCTTGCTTGCTTTCTGAACATGTCTTGATGAATTCTAGGAGATCATTCTGGCATTTGTCTCACGAGGGAATAAATCTTTTTGTGTCTTTTGAATTTTTAAATTTATTTATGGCTACCTACCACCCAACAAACTCTAAAGATGTGTATGTAGTTTGTAAATGAAGTAAAGTTTTCTTTGGGATTTTATTTTATTTATTTATTTTTTGAGACAGTCTTGCTCTGTTGCCTGGGCTAGAATGCTGTGGCGTCAGCCTAACTCACAGCAATCTCAAACTCCTGGGTTCAAGTGATCCTCCTGCCTCAGCCTCCTGAGTAGCTGGGACTATAGACATGCACCACCATGCCCAGCTAATTTTTTCTATTTTTAGTTGCCCAACTAATTTTTTTCTATTTTTAGTAGAGACTGGGTCTCACTCTTGCTCAGGCTAGTCTTGAACTCCTGACCTCAAGTGATCCTCCTGCCTTGGCCTCCCAGAGTATAAGCCACCATGCCCAGCATGAGATTTTATTTTTAAAATTTCTTATGTTCAGTATTTTAATAAATGTATTTCAATATAAAAAACTATCAGGATGGTACATAAGGATGGACATTCGGATCAGTAGAACAGAATAGAGAATCCAGAAATAGACCTGCACATATTTCTTTAAACGAAAGGTGATAGAACAATTGGATATCCATATATTTTTAGCAAAGAACCTTTGCCCTTATCTCACATCATACACAAAAATGAACTTGAAATGGGTCACCAATCTAAATGTAAAAGCTTGAAGTATAAAAACTTCTAGATGAAAACTTAGGGGAGTATCTTCATGACCTTAGAGTTGGCAGATTTCTTAGATAGGACACCAAAAGCAGGGACCATTAAAAAAAATCTTTGATAAACTGAACTTAATCAAAATCAAAAGCTTCTGCTCTTCAAAAGACACTGTTAAGGCAATGCAAAGACAAGCCACAACTGGGAGAATATATTTGCAACACATATATTTGATAAAGGATTTGTATCCAGGCTATATAAGTATTTTCACAACTTCATAATTAGAAGATAATCTAATTTTTAAAAATGGGCAAAAGATCTGTAACAGAACTTCACAGAAGACATGCGAATGGCCAATAGCACATGCAAATATTTTTAAGATAAGTCATCAGGGAAATGCAAATTAAAACCCCAGTGAGATACCACTAGCTAAAAATTTAAAGACTTACAATGTCAAATACTGGCAAAGAGCAACTGGAATTCTCATTTACTGTTGGTGGAAATGTAAAATGGTACAGACATTTTGAAAAACAATTTGGCAGTTTCTTATAACATTACACAAAATTTATCATATGATCTAGCAATTCCACTCCTAGATTTTTATCCGAAGACTTACACAAAAAATGTTTAAGATTCATTCATAATAGCCAAAAACGGAAATGACTAAAATGTCCATCAATAGGTAGATGGACAAATTGTGCTATAGTCATATAATAGGATACTAGTTCATCATAAAAGGGAACAAACTAATAATACACACAACCACATGGATGAATTTCAAAAACACTATTCTGAACAAAAGAAAGCAGAAACAGGCAGGGCAAGGTGGCTCACACCTGTAATCTCAGCACTTTGGGAGGCTGAGGCAGGAGGTTAGTTTGAGGACAGGAGGGCAACATAACAAGACACCGTTTCTACAAAAAATAAAAAACTTAGCCAGGCATGGTGGTGCCTGCCTGTAGTCCCAACTGCTTGGGAGGCTGAGGTGGGTAAACCACCTCAGTGAGCTATGATCATGTCACTGCACTCCAGCCTGGGTGACAGCAATACCCCATCTCAAAAAAAAAAAAAAAGACACAGAAGAGGATATGCTGTATGACTAAAACTCTAGAAAAGACTGATGTATTAGGGATAGGGGTAGGGGCTGGGAATTGACTAGGAAAAAGCCCAAGGGACCTTTTTGGGGTGATAGAAATATTCTGTATCTGGTTGTAGTGGTGATTATGTGGTATATACATTTGTCAAAACTTATCAAATTATTCACTTAAAATGGGTGCATTTTATTGCATCAGAATTATACCTCAGTAAAGTTGATTGAAAAAAAATGGACGTGGGCAAAGGGTTAACAAAAGTCTTTCTTCTTCTGTTTGAGAATTTGACTTCTGGTTAACTCTAGCTGTATTTCTTGGTAACCAGATAAAGGTAGAATGTCAAGTATGTGACCAGGCAATAATGCTTATGATAAAAATTACCCCTGTTGGTAACGTGTGTGTGGACAGGGAAGAATTGTAGTTGAACTATGAATACTTGACAAGAAGCTGTAACTCTGGGCTTCCTGGAAGGCAGTGGTTCTTGAGACAGAGCATGTCCCTTGTGAAGACCCTAGAAGCTACATCTGTGGAATTGTCATAAGACACAGTAGCTTCTGTGAAGCATAAGATTTGGCAGCCAAGGTGACTCCTTCCCTGCCTGGTAGGGATCTCATCTCCTTGGGTGTGAGCTGTCATCTAGGATCCAAAGCTGTATCCTTGATGACAATACATAAACCACTCCGTGGATTCCAATTATGAGGTGCTTTGGCATTAAATAGAGACTAGTGCAGGAAAATGAGGAACTGAAGAAGTTGCTGTGGCTCATGTGGAAGAATCCCAAGCTCAAGTCAGCGATCCAGACTCAGGCGGGCCGCCTCAGCATTGGTGTTTTCACCAGCGGGCTTGGCAAGGCAGCAGCAGGCCTGCCCTCACTCCAGAGCAACTGTAAGACTTGGTCTCCCCTCTTAATCCTTCCTTTGGGTCCTTTTCCTGCCCAAAAGCTCTGTCCCCACCCTATCAGGATCCACCCCCAAAACCTTTGCGATTTTAAATCTTTCATGGAATTTGAATAAACTACCTAGAGAATTTTCCATAGGAAAAGATGTCATACATGGGAAGTTTCAAATTACTATTTAAATGTATTTCATATAATACTGGAATTTTAAGAAAGAAATCTATTTTATATATTACATTTAAAATTTTAACTGTTAAAAAGTGGTGTAATAACATTAAATTGTTAAACTAAAATGACTCTAGAGTCACAGATTTGGGCAAAACCTGGGTATACTTTTTTGTTGTTGTTTTGTTTTTGTTTTGTTTTAAGAGAAAGGATCTTGAATATTACTCAATCATAAGAAATGACAGTGATGTAGCACCTCTTACACTTTCCTGGATTAAACTTAAGCCCATTATCCAAAGTGAGGCACCACAAGAGCAGAAGAACGGGATCCACTTGTACTCGCCATCAAACTGGTACTAACTGATCAACACTAGGTTGATCACATGGCAGTAATACTCTCTAGGGAGTAGGGGGATGAGGGGGCAAATCAACAACTAAAGGACATGGGGAGCACTAAGGGGGGGGAAGGGCATGCCTTTAACCCACACTTGGGTGAGGCAAAGACATAAAGTGTAACTACAATGTTTGTACCCTCACAATACCCTGGGGGGGGAAAAAAAAGTGGGGAAAAAAAAAAAAAAGAGAAAGGATCTTGCTCTGTTGCCCAGACTGGAGTGCAGTGGTGTGATCACACCTCACTTCAACCTTGGACTCCTGGGCTCCAGTGATCCTCCTACCTTAGCCTCCTGAGTAGCTAGGACTGCAGGCGCATGCCACCACACCTGGCTAATTTCTTTTCTTCCTTCCCTCCCCGCCTCTCCTCTCCCCTTTCCTCCCCCTTTCCCCTTTCTTTCGTCCTTTCTTTTTCCCTTTCCTTCTTTTCTTTTGAGACAGGGTTTCATTATGTTGCCTGGTCTTGAACTCCTGGGCTCAAGTGATCCTCCGGCCTTAGCCTCCTGAGTAGCTGGGACTACAGATGCATGCCACCACGCCTAGTTGATTTTTTTTTCATTTTTGTTGAGAGAAGTTCTCACTATGTTGCCCAGGCTGGTCACAAATGCCTGGCCTCCAGCTTTCCTCCAGCCTCAGCCTCCCAAAATTCTGGGATTACAGGCATGTGCCTAGCCTGACTTTTTTACAATGTGGTAGATGTTAATGAACTTAAAAACACCAGCATGTAATAATTGTGTAAATAGATCATTGATTGCAATCATGTAGAACAGTAATTCTCAACTCTGTGGCAGTTTTGTCCCTCAGGGAACATAAGATAATGTGTAGACATTTTTGGTTTTTCACAACTGTTTGAGGAAGTGGAAGCAGGAAAGGGGCGGGGGAGCATGCTACTGTCATCTAGTTGGTAGAGGCCAGGGATGCTGCTAAAGATCCTATAATACACAGCAAGTATTTGACCCAAAGTATCAATAGTGCTTAGATTGAGAAGTCCTGCTGTAAAGGGTTCCTTGGGACATAGCATTCAATAAATGTTAGTTAATATTTATGTAATTATAAAAATACTTAAATTTTCAAATATAATTTTTATATGATCCAGTTTCTTTCTATACTTTTGATAATGTTTCTTTTTGTGCTAATGCAACATTGCTTTGATTACTGTTATATAATCTAGTCTAGTTTTTGTTAATCTTAATAATAACTGACTTATAGAGATTAATATTGAAATAATTTTATCTACTTTCGAAACTATACAGTCATGCGTCACTTAATGACATTCATGTGTTCTGAGACACGTGTCTTTAGGCAATTTCATCACTGTGTGAACATCATAGAGTGCACTTACACAAACCTAGCAGGCATAGCCTACTACACAACTGGGCTACATGGCATGGCCTATTGCTCCTAGGGTACAAACCTGTTCAGCATGTTACTGCACTGAATACTGTAGGCAGTTGTAACAGAATGGTAAGTATGTGTGTGTCTAAGCATGTCTAAACATAGAAAAGGTACAGTAAGAATATGCTGTAAAAGATAAAAATGGTGCCTGTATAGGATACTTACCATGAATGGTGCTCACAGGACTAGAACGTGCTCTGAGTCAGTGAGTGAGTGGTGAGTTAATGTGGAGGCCTAGAACATTATTGTATACCAGTGTAGACTAATAAATTAATCTTTGTTTACTGTAACTTTTTTAGTTTATAAACTTAAAAAAAATTTTTTTAAAAGCTTTTTGACTCTCTTAAAATGACACTTAGCTTAAAACACAAACACTGCGAGACTCAAAGAAGAGTCAGATGACTGAAGTATTTATACCATCCTGAGGTTATAGAACAAAGAGGGGTTTGGGGCTTTTTGTGGGGCAGGGGGCGATATGGGTTAAGGGAGAGGGAAGGGAGGAAAGCATGGCCAGCAAAGGCTGTGAAGCTATCTTGTTACTAGATAAAATCTCTCAGGTAATCCTGCAGCTGCTCTCAGAAAGTAGATGTAAGCTGGGCGTGGTGGCTCACGCCTGTAATCCTAGCACTCTGGGAGGCCGAGGCGGATCGTCCTGAGCTCAGCAGTTCGAGACCAGCCTGAGCAAGAGTGAGACCCCGTCTCTACCAAAAATAGAAAGAAATTAATTGGACAGCTAAAAATATATATAGAAAAAATTAGCCGGGCATGGTGGTGCATGCCTGTAGTCCCAGCTACTCGGGAGGCTGAGACAGTAGGATTGCTTGAGCCCAGGAGTTTGAGGTTGCTGTGAGCTAGGCTGATGCCACGGCACTCGCCCCAGGCAAGAGA
>RJWJ010020787.1:0-17232 GCA_004363605.1 Indri indri | reverse complement strand
GAAAAGAAAAGAAAAAAGAAAGAAAGTAGATGTAGCCTATGGTACTGTGTCTCTGTCAGACCTTCAGTCTCCTTTTCCTGTGAGTTAATCTTTCCTAGATCTGGATAAAGGGGACTCAGGAAAGCCTGTTTGCATCTGCTGTTTACTTCACTTCACTGATGTTCGTTTCTTCTACAGGGCAATTGTGCCCACAAAAGAGAACTTTTTAGGGCTGTTAGAGGCAGGGTCTCACTATGTTGTTGCCTAGGATGGCCTCAAACTTGAACTCTTGGGGCTCAAGCGATCCTCCTGCCGCAGCCTCCTGAGAAGCTGAGACTACGGTGTGTGCCACTGTACCCAGCTGAAATTTCTTTATGTATAACCTCCAATTTTATTTCTTAGTGTTTTATGTTTTTATTGTTACAATGAATGTGTTTTTTTTACATTATATTTTCTTTGTTTGGAAAGCCATTGTGTTTTTTGTATTTGTTTTTTATTGTGCCATTTTAGTAACTTCTTATTCCTTGATTTATAACTTAATACATTGGCCAGAACTCATATTGAACAAAAATGATGATAAATGTCATCCTTGTATGTTTCTGAATTAAATGTAGTATAAAAAGCATAGTACTCTGATGGCTGGTGCAATAAAAAATGAATTTTATTTAGAACAAAGAATATTTCTAATTGTCCAGGAAAGGGCCTCTAGGATGACAGTTTCATACACCTTAGTTTTTTAGAATATTTGATCAACATTTTGTGCTGAAGGTAATTAGTAATATGATCATAACCCACTTCGGTTAGCTTTCTTCTCTCATTCCCCTTAATGTATTCCCGACAGAATGAGCTACTTTCTTTATCACATTTTAATGCCCAGTGACTATGTTTATGTTCTCATTTCTTTTTAAAGTCCTTTTCCCCTACCAGTGCATTCGTACCCCGCAGTTCTCAGCAGAAATGCCACCTCCTTCATGATGTTGTTTCCTAGCTAGCCTGAAATGATTTCTCTAATCTTCGGATTCTTACAGCTGTATCTGTATGTCTCTTATGGCATTTGTTTCTTTTGTTTGTATCATTAGGTATTTATATGTAAGTTTTATCATAGTTTAAGGGACTTGTGGCAGTGGTGCTTTCTTTTTCATCTCTATATCTCTTAGCATAGGGCATAGTGCCCCTCACACATAGAATTATGTACTGTGGAAAAAATGTTAACGACTAAATGAAGGTACCATACGGTTGCTTTTGTTCTATTATCATCAGTGTTCACTTTACAAAGTGTACATCTGCTGTTTAAAAGAATGTCCCAAAACTACAAACATTTACCTTGCATTTAAACATTTCTAATGCTATGGTGACCATTCTCATTAACCATGTGAGACAGTGTTTCTTGTGAGTAACAGGACTCCATTTCATTTGTTTTTGGACAGGAGAATCAGATGAGAGGGAACAGTCAAAATTGGAAGTTAAAGTTTGGGACCCAAATAGCCCACTTACTGATCGACAGATTGACCAGTTTTTAGTTGTAGCACGGTGAGTATATCATTATTGGATCAAGGAATATCTTTTCTTTTTATAAAAGAATTTATAGGTATTTGTATATTTCTTTCTTTGTATGCTACTTTTCCTACATCGTTTATATTATTATTTTTCTAGTTATATGAGAAAGTTTAATATTAATGCATATCATACCATTTCCTAAATAATAGTTTACTGTCATTAATTTTTGTTTTAAATGAAAATAGGTTTATTAATTTTTGCTCATAAAGAAAACAGAAGAAATTCAATCCCTTAAATCCCATATCTTTAATGGAAGCAGTGGTCTCACTTACTGTAGACATGGATCATTCGGGTATCAATAAGTACATGCTGTTGGAATCCCTCTCGCTGCATCTGTGTGTGAGAAAGGCCTGTTGCTAAGCACAGAGCTTTCTTTGCGAGCATTCAGCCTGCTGCCTGGCTGGCCTGCTTCCTTCCTCCTCTTCTTTTCTGAGAAAATGAATGGGGCAGAATTTTATTTTTATTTTTATTTTTTCAATTAAAACGGTAAATAATGCTCATGGGGAAATGGCCCCAAAACAGAAAATAATTGAAATTATCATAGCATTGTCATAGTGGAAAGATTGGAAAAAACCTAAGGTGGTATACTCATTTAATGGAATATTACTTTATAGCAATTAAATGAATGAGTTAGAACTATATGTAGCAAAGAGATCATTTGAAAGATAATATTTTGAGGGTACCTACAGTATGATCATTTATGTGTATACAGAGCAGTCATTTATGAAACGTTCTACAATGTGCAAACCAATGCTTTATTTCATTAATGGATTTTTTATACATTAATGGATTTGTAAATTTTAACCAAATTTACATATTTCTTTTCTTTAAAAAGTAAACCAAACATGGCAAAATGTTAAAATCAATTAGGTCTGGACAGTAGATGCAAGGGCCTTCAGGATGTTATTCTCTGATTTTCTTTTGAACTCTTTTCATAATACAAAGGAAAAAATAGTCTTAGCTCATCCTTACATAGCACTGTTCATAGAGCCAGTCATCATGGATTGTCACACTTTGAATGGGTGTCCAGGCACTGGGACTCCAGAGCCCTCACTGAGCAACCACTATGCACTTGGATGGAGATACTTCATGTACATCATTGGGGAGGGACCATTCAGTTGAGTAAAGGAGACTGAAGATTCAGGAGTAGAAATGAATTATTGATGGAACCCCCGGCCTAGAGGCCCCAGACAGGTTGTCCAAATTGTGCATTATTTAGGAGACGTTGCAAGTTTTCGAATTTGATTTGCATTCTGTTTTTTCCTTTTCCTGATTGCCAAGGGCTAATATGTTTTCTTTTCCTTTGAAGCCAGCATGAGGGATACCAAGGACTTGGTCCCTAGTATCTTTTTATTTTCAATATTTGTCGTAAAAAAATCTTCTACATACAAATTAAGGCCACAGTCAAATGCCACTGCCTATCCACTAGAATGGTGAAAATTTCAAAGACAGTGCCAAGCACTGGTGAAGATGTGGAAGAACCGGCAGTCTCCTTGGAATAAAAATTGGCACAGTTACTTTGGAAAATGGTTGGCTATCCTCTAACGCATAACATCCCTTAAGTTTCACTCCTAAATATATACCTGGCAAAAATGTGTACACCTTTGCACCAAAATATATATATACAAATGGCATGCATGGCACTATTCATAGTAGCCCCAAACCAGAAGTGACATGGAATGTCAATCAACAGTAGAGCAGAGGTGGGGGTGGGCAATCATATAAAAGAATGCTGCATAGTAGGTTAAATGAATGAACACAGCGGTAGTCACCATCATGGATGAATCCACAAACATCATTTTGAACAAAAGGTGAACAGAGAGAGTGTCTATATTGCGATCCTATTTGAGCCAAACTAATAGATGGTGGTGGAATCCAGGATGGCTGCTCCCTTTGGGAAGGAGCATGAGAAGCCTCCTGGGTTGCTGGTCGTGTTCTTTCTGGGCCTGGATGTTTATGACATGGGTGTGGATTTGTTCACTTTATGATAACTACATCGCTATACATTGTGTACTTTTCTGTATGTATGTTATATTTTAATTAAAATGTTTAGAAATATCTCTTCCTCAGCTAACATGTTTAAAATACAGGTAATAAGCAATGAGTCTTGTCTTCATTTCATGCTGTACCTCTTGAGGTTAGGGTTCCTTACATAGAGGAAGGCCTTTTAAATCATTAAATGAAAATCATTGTTGTGGTAATTTTTTTTAATGGGATTTTAGTGGAAGTCTATTTTTATGTTGAGTCATCACAGGAAGGGGTTGCTGTAGCTAATGATATTTCAAGGAAAAAAATGTTGCCGGGATTTCGTAATTTGGGCTAAAAAAGTGATCAGAACTTGCTTTGCTGTAATAGTCAAACTCTGCAGCTCACTGACTTTTTATTTTTTGAGCCAATTTGGATACGAATGGTTTATTCCATGGCATTTTATAATAGATCTTCCCTTTTCTTCTTTATGCCCACATGAGCTATTTTTTCTTGATTTAATTATAAGGATCCGTTTATGGTAAATTGGCTTGTCAATTATTAAATCTCATACAAAGAAAATACTTTTTACTTGATATTTGATTCTCAGTCTTCTAACAACTTATTTTGCTTTTTCTTTTACAATTTTTCATTCACTACCCAAATACGTTTTTTTAAATGTACAAAAATAACAAGCTTAATTTTTTCTTACTGTGTTTGTGGTTTATTCAGTGCTGTTGGGACGTTTGCTAGAGCCCTTGATTGCAGCAGTTCTGTGAGGCAGCCTAGTTTGCATATGAGTGCTGCTGCAGCTTCCCGAGACATCACATTGGTAAGACACTCTTTGAATTTTTGGGATTATTTATCCTTCTGCTACTTTTTAATTATTAAGCCATTAAGGAATACTGTAGACCTGGGAGCTTTCTTGTTCTGAGCCTTACAGACTGCTAGGTTGATATGGCTTGGCTATAGTTGGTTAACTGGTTCCTAAGTCGCCCTTCTGTTTGTGAGCTAAGAGAAGAATGACTATTCAATGGAGGAGGTGTGAAATGGCAAAGTAATATTTTTTGGGGGACAAAATTTACCATTTTGATTTCTCTGTTTTAATGTTGTTGGGTTTTTTTGAGTTGGTTTCTTGCTATGTTGCCCAGGGTGGTCTCGAACTCCCAGGCTTACGCGATTCTCTTGCCTCAGCCTCCCAAGGAGCTGGGACTGAAAATGTGTGCCAGCTGCCCAGGTTGATTTTACTTTTTCTATGGACTGAGTCTATGTACTTACGTAGTTGTAGATCATACATAATGATTTTCAATTTTTTTTTATGTGAAAGTGATCTCCTCTTGAAACTGTTGTTGTAGGAGTTACTTTTTTGTCATGTCATTAGTCAATATCAATAAAGTTTTTCCTGCCTGTTCACTAGAAACAGGGGCTGTTTTTTTATGTTATTTCATTATATTATGGTTGCTATCTTTTAAATCTGTTTAATCTTTTCTTTTCGTGATCAAATGAAGCTACCTATATTCAGTTTAATTATGCCACTGATACCAGCTGTGGCCAGGACTTGAGCCTGGCGCATGTTTCTCTGCATGTTCCAAAAAAGTAGACCTGTAGTTTTTTTTGCCAATCAAAATTACTCTTATTAATATTATATCTGATACCCATAACCCTTTGTAGTAGGCATGATAGGGTGCTCATTTTACAGATGAGAGAACTGAGGTGTGATGAGGTATTTGCCGGTATTTATTACATAAAACAAAAGTTTCAATTTTGTTTTTTCATGGAATGGAATACAATGAATGATAGGTTTTATTACTTTCTCATTGGATAGCAATTTGAAATGCTTTTCACAAAATATTTGTTGTGATAATATAAAAACTTGTGTGGGAATGCAAATCAAATTTGTTTCCTATGTTTTGTGTGTATTTCTGTACAATTACAGATCATGACAATTAGTGGTCTGTAACTACTATGCAATGCCTTTTCTTATCCTTTTTCTAAGCTTGGAATGTTATTTCTTCTATTAAATTTCTTCTATAAAGTTTTGTTCTCTCCATTGGGGCATTAGTATTGTATCCACAGTTTTAGGATTTCCAAAATACATTTGTATTTTGATTATTTAGAATTTGGAGAGTAGGCTATGTGCGGTGGCTCACACCTGTAATCGCAGCACTTTGGGAGGTCTAGGTGGGAGGATTGCTTGAGGCCAAGGGGTTTGAGACCAGCTATTTTGGGAAAATTCCAGGACCAACCCCCAAACTGAGAGGGAGCTGAGAGACCAAAGAATGATTCAGGTGAGTCCAGCTTGGCAAGTTAGATGAGTTTATTAGAGGTTACTTATAAGGGCACTTGCTCCTGGATGGCACAGGAATTTCTTCCACAGGTGCTTCTTGCTAGCAAAATCCCTATCTGCCCACCCTGTGGTGTTCCTGTAGGTCTCTTCCCAGTGAGTAATGCAAAGTTTGTACATTGTATCTTTGCATGTTCAGTAGAAACAAATTACTCAGGCACAGTACCATCATCAACTGTACTGTCATGCAACCCATGTTATGTTAATGATGTTATAATTTTCCACTAGGTGGGGATTTTAGTGTTATAGTTAGCTAATGGGCACTATAGGATAACCAAAGCAGCTCTGAAGCAGTCAGGGCTGCTTTGAACCTGCCAGCTCTTTCAAGACAGGAAAGTACTGAGGCACTCAAGGTGCTGGGACACACACCCCGCCCCCGCCCCCCACCCCAAGTAGTTACTTTGGTACCTGTTTAATTTACTTTGTAGTAATATTGCTGAGCACTCCAGGCTAGCACAGTGTTTCTGTTAAGTGGTGGGGAACTTGCATTCTTTCCCCTCACCAGCTTTGGCAACGTAGCGAGACCCTGTCTCTACAAAAAATTAAGAAATTAACTGGTTATGGTGGTATGTGCCTGTAGTCACAGGTACTTGGGAGGCTGAGGCAAGAGGATTGCTTGAGCCCAGGAGTTTGAGGCTGCAGTTAGGTATGATGACACCACTTGCACTCAAACCCAGGCGACAGAGCAAGACTGTTTCTAAAAACAAAAAAAAAAAAGTTGGAGAGTATTTTACCAGAGAAACAAGAGTATAGATGTATAGATATCATGTTTGTAAGAACTTCCAGAACTACATGGAATCTAGTTAAGTACCTACCTGTATAGTTTTTCCTGTTCAAAAAGACTTTTTCTTGATTCTAGTATCAATGTATGCTTATTATGAAAAGTTGAAAGATAGTACAGCAGCAGCCCCTATCTTTGTTCTCAATACCCACATCAGAATGATCTTACTATTTCATTGTTTCCATTTAGCCTTTTTTGTGCATTATAAACAATAATAGCAAATTACAGAATAGTACAAAGGATAATATAATAAAATTTCACATAATGCCACCTAAAGAAAATGTTAATATTTTAGTTCTTCACATTTAAAAACTTTTTCCAACCATTAAAGTTAATGTTGAAGTCCCTAATATTCTCTCCTGAGTCCTATTCTTCTTCACCTCTGCCTCCTGTCAAGAGATGGCCACCGTAAGAAATCTCCTATAAATCTAGTCTGTGTTTTTATAGTTCTGCTACGTATTTGTGGATCCAAAAACAACATAAACATTGTTTTATATGTGCTTAAATTGATTGTGTAACATTTGCCACTTGCCCATTATTGAGATCTAGGCATGTTAGCAAGTACACCCAGTTCATTCATTTCAACTGCTTGAATAATAGTATTTGTAATATTCTTTCATATTATACAACATTATTTGTGTATTCTGTTACCAGTGAACATCTGGAGTGCTGTAAACATTTTTCTTTTGCTAGTACCCATAATGCTACATTGGAAAATTCGAAGACATGTCCCTTTGTGAGTATATATGTGAGCTTTTCAGGGTGTAACTGGAGTGGGAATGCTGATTCAGAGTATCATGCTCATTTTGAATTAGACCACGTGTAGCAAGATTTTTTTGTGCACCCTGGTAGAAGTTGATAGTCCCAGAAGCAGTTAATGAGGGTTCTCCTTTCTTCATTCGTTTCCTTACATTATCTTCAAAACTTGGTATTTTCATGTGTTTACTAACCTGATGCTTTTTCGTTTTAATTTATGTTTTCCCAGATATTTAATGAGGTTAAGCATATTTTCATATGTTCATTGGCTTTTTTCAAGTTTTCTCTCCTTTGTATTTTAGATTCATAGCTTTTTGTCCTTACTTCACTTGTATTATTATTTTACCTAAAGAGTTGTATTTTTTTTTTTTTCTTTCTGGCTTTTAAAACAGCAGAAATTTATTGTCTCACAGTTCTGGAGGCCAAAAGTCCAAATTCGCAGTGTCAGCAGGACCATGTTCCCTCTGAAACCTGCAGGGAAGGATCCTTCCCTTGCCTGGCTCCTGATGGTTTGTTGGCCGTCGTTGGTGTTCTTTGCACTGCGCAACTCCAGTCGCTCTGTTGTTACATCCTGTTTTCTCATGTCCTATTTTTTTCTAATAGTTTTGAGATTTTATTCATATTTAGGACTGTAAATCTATCTAGAGTTTAATTTTGTGAGTAGAGTGAGGTAGGGATCCAATTTTGTTTTATATGTTTAATCATTATAACACCTTGTATTGAATTTGTTTTTTATGATTTGTAATTGTTCTACTATTATATTTTAAGGTTCTGGATATACTTAGGTCTGCTTTTGCACTTTTAATCTATTCTCTTCTGTATTGTTAATCTGTTTATCCCTGTGCAAGCACCACGATTTGATTACTGCTAAGACAAGTCTCATGTGAACTTTCTTTTTAATGTAGTTGAGGTTATTTAAAACAAGTTTTATACCCCTTCTCTCCCAAATGTTTTCCCTAACTATATAACATAAATACTTTTTCTTATCATTTATAGGAACGTTTTTTCCTAATGTTAGGTCATCTTCCCTTGTATAGGTAAACTGTTATTTAACCAGTCCCTTTAACAGTTTTCTTACGAGATAATGCTTCCCAGATTATGACTCTGGATATGGTCCTTGTTATAGTCCAGCAAATTCCCTCTGGCCTGTTTGAGGAGTGAGAGTGGACAGGCTTGGTCCACTCTCTGAGATGGTACAGAGCTCTTGTACCAACTCAGGATCTCAAGCAGCTGGGCTGACTTGCCTGAAGGTGGGGCTGAGGGGTGCAGAGCACATGTGTGGGCTTTCGGTTAGCCGCTGCAGCAACTCTCTGCCTCCCACTGCCGGTGACTGTGCAAGACAGCAAGTGAAGTTCATTTGGAAGAGGGCAGACTTTTTAAGATTTGATATTTGTTTTGTGAGTGAAGGCTATTTGTACAAAAAGCATTTTAAAGAGGATGCTACTTATGTACCTTAATTAGTTTAAATACATTTTATGTGTATTATCTGTAATACTTGCTTATTGTGCTCCTTTCAGGAAGTTACCTTCATACCTTCCAGTGTTTTTATCTCTTCTGTTTGTTTCCATTAGTGTTTAGTAATTTGGAAGTCACTTTTGTATCACATATATTACTTTAAGTTATTTATTACTGTTACTTCTTTTTAAGCATAAGTAGTTTCCTAGGCTCAAGAAATTGTGCTTTGTCATGTTTGTGTAGCTGGTTTCAGAGACAGGATTTGGATTTGCTCTTCTTGCTGAGGAGTTCTCTCTGCTCTACCAGATTACCTTTTATACCTAACCCTTCTGCTTCAAGCTCGTTAAAATGGCTTGGATTTAAATATCATTATTGTTCTTTGATTAGGTAGCACTGAAGAAAATATGTTCTTTTGTCTGCAACATTTAGATTCCTTTGTTTCTTGCTCAGACTACTCCAGATTCAGCTTTACTTAGACTTTGAAATCCTGAGGCATTTCTATAAAAATGAGTGGGTGTGGTTAAAAATTGATTGTTAATATTTTCATTATATGAGTTTTGCAGATTGTTTACCAAAAAGAACATACAAAAGGTTGATAGGTTGTTTTGTGCCATTAAATGAAAAATGGATTCACTATTTGGTTGAATTTGGAGCTTCTAGTTCTTACTTTTCTTTCAGTGTTTGTGATCCTGTACTGATCACCTTAGTGCCTTTCTCCTTAGGTGACCAAACCATGGTCTGAGGCCTCCTACTACAGAGGACAGAGAGGGCAGGGTTGTGGAACTCTTGGACTTGATAGCCCTTCCTAGGTGATTCTCTTTGTGACTTTCTTGTGAAGACTACAATAGGCTTTCAGCATTCCTAATCTGACACCTGTTTATCCAAGACAATATACACCACCTATCAAATCACCAATAATATTTTGGGAGCAAGTAATTAAGCTGCCTACACATCACTAGCTCTAGCATCTTCATTTTGAGATTTGTTATGAATGTAGCTGAACTGTGAATTTCAAACACTGCTAATCTAAGATATATAAGATTCATAGTTGTTCAAAACATTGAAGCCATGGAGGCTTTGTAGATTTCACCCTTTTTTCATTAAAATATAAAGTGCGTTTTGGCTGGGTGTGGTGGCTCAGACCTGTAATCCTAGTACTTTGGGAGGCAGAGGTGGGAGGATTGCTTGAGGCCAAGAGTTCGCGAACAGCCTGGGCAACATAGCAAGACCTTGTCTTTGCAAAAAAAAAAAAAAGTAAAGTGTATTTTGAACAATATGCAAAGGAAAAAAATCAGTATAACCTATATTGATTTCCCTCCCTCCCTTCATGGGAACACCATTCCTTGGAACAATGGTTCCAAGGTTAGTAAGTGGAAGTAAGTTAGTTGGTGACAGTTCTAGCCTGTGACTCCCTGTGTGGTGTTGGCCAGAACAAGTTCTGCACCCTCCTGGCTTGAAGAGCAGTATGTTACAAGAATTACCAGGGAGCTATTGCTGGAACAAAGCCTCAGCCCTGGAGGAGTGTAGGTACTGGCTTTTCTCTTTTGCCTGGACTCTGAGGACTAAATAATTTTGGGGGGAGGGGTAAGAATAAAAGAGAAAGAGGTTTTTGAGTTGTTTGAGGCCTTAGAAATCTAGGATAGACTATTTTATAGGTGATAAGCCCCAGGCACAGAAAGTGAAGTAAATTATATAAGGACTCAACTTTTAATTAGTGACACAATCAGAACTAGAAACCTAGGTTTCCTGATGCCAAGTCTGGTTCTGAGAAAAGTCAGGCTGTGTTGATTTAGTAGGGAGGAAATTGCATCCTGGAACACCTCTAATTTCTATATTAGATCTGAATTTGCTGTCTCCTACCCTATGTCCTTTTAGTGGCTTTTAATTGCATGTACGTAAAAACCCAGATCATTACTCTAGTCAGCAAGACTACGGAGTTTGCCTGGCCTCTGTCTCCAGCCCCTTTGCCTACAAACTCTCCTCTGTGCCCTCTGGACTCCAAGCAGGCTGGATCCCTCCTTTGGCTCCACAGTCTGTGTCCTGCCCACAGGACTTTTACATGTTCAGTTCCCTTTGCCCAGGTCTTCTCAGGGCCCCAAATAGTTAATGCTTACTTTTTTTTTTCTTCATACCTTGGCTAATCCATCAGTTTAGGGCAGGTCACTTACTTTGCGATGTGCTCATGTAGAGACCCAGGTATGTAATTAAACATTCCTTTTTGTGATTATCTTACTAATGTCTGTCTCTCTCCTTCCCACTTCCCACACAGCAGCTTGTTATATCCATTAGTATAGTGACTGTGTCTGTTTTTCCTCACCTTTGAATCCCCAGTGCCAAACACAGTACCTGACATATATAGGTATTCACTAAATAGCTAGGAATGAATAAATTAATTTCTATCTCTGGGACATAGGTTCTTATTGCAGTAGGTCATTGGAGTATGTTGCTTCTATTCCATTGTTTTAGCATTTTGATAAATCTTTTGTTGAAAGTGTCTTATTACCAAGATTGATGTGTATTTGAATTCTAATTTCATTGTACCACCGCAGCTGTACACACACAATCTGAACACTATGAATTGTAGAAAGATTTAAACATATTATGCATGGTTTTTTTTTCTTTTTTAGGAGATAGGGTCTAGCCGTGTTGTCCAGGTTAGACTTTAACTACTGGTTTCAAGTGATCCTCCCAAGTAGGTGGCACTACAGGGTGCCACTGTGCCCTGCTATGATGCATTTTTTAAAAATGTAGTAAAAAAATACATAACATAAAATTTGTCATTTTAACCATTTTAAAGTGTATTAAGGAGATTCAATCCTAAGACTGAATCTATTAAGTAGATTGAGTCTGGCGTTAAGTAGATTCACATTGTTATATAACTATCACCACCCATCTATCTCTAGAACGTTTTTATTTTCCCAAACTGAAACTCTGTACTCTAACTCCCCATTCCCCATTCCCCTTGGCCCCTAACCCCAGGCAACCACCCTTCTACTTTCTGTCTCTGAGTTTGCCTACTCTGCATCATATAAATAGAACCATGCAATATTTGTCCTTTTGTCTGTGGCTTATTTTCACTCAGTTTACCTTCAAGTAGTCATGTTGTACCATGTGCCAGAATTTCCTTCCGTGTTAATGCTGAGTAATAATCCATTTTATGTATATACCCCATTTTTTTCATCCATCAACGGACACTTGAGTTGCTGCTGTCTTTTGGCTATTTGAATAATGCTGCTATGAGCAAGGGTATACAAATCGATATGTTTTTATGATTCTTTAGTTTTTTTCCCCAGGATCTATAGCATATATATGATCCATGTAGCTTTATGCAACTTACTTAACCTACCTATGTCTGAGTCTCCGCATCAACAATGGGAATAGTAATAAAACCTACTTGCTTTGCTTCAGGAGGATTATGAATGTGAAAGAAGAGGAAATACAGACATATTCTGTAAGTTGCTGATACATGTAACCAAGGAACAGAACTTAGTGGAAGTGCGGTGGCTCCCCAGAGTGTAGGAACAGTTGAAGCATACGTTGGGCTCTTTTTCTCCGGTCCCCGGGTCCTGCGAGGGTCATAGAGCTCTCTGCAACATCAGCTGCCCAGTTTGGCTGGAAGACAACTGATTTATTCAGCAGTTTATATACTTTGATTTAAGGTAATGTTCACAAACACTGGGCTCCTGTAGCTCTTGTAGCCAAATAGAGGCCCTGTTATTACTGGGGAGAAAGGAGGCAGTGCCTCAGAGTCCTGAAAAAGACCTCTGGCACCCCCTTCCTAGCCTCCGGAAAAATCTGTTTCTGAGTTCCTGTCTGACATCAGCTTGAGGAATAAATGAGATAAAACTTTAAAGTGTTCAGAGCAGTGTCTGCCACAGTATCAGAGCTCAATAAATATTAGTTGTTATTGTTGAGAAGATGATAATGATGCATTTGTCTTTTCTCCCCCCAATCTTTGTTGAATTTCATTTACTTCTGATTTTATAGCCTTATTGATTGTCTGAGAGGAGTCTTATCATGCCATATTTACTGTCATTATCAAATTTGAATATTGTCATTATGCTATGATTAAGCATACCTTTTAATGTCATTATTACAAGGAAGTCACCGTCAGATTTAAAGTGCGTGAACAAAAAACGTTTCCTTTAAGATGATAATCTCCTTGAAACAAGCTATAATTTTTACAATACAAATTTTCCCATCAAGAATAATTTAGACAAAGCAATTTATTTTACTGATAAGAGAAAGTTGATTTTAATCAACGATTTTATTCTTCAGATATCAATTCTTTGTAATCATGCACTTCATTCTTTTTATTTGTGAGTTTTAGGGCCTTGTGAGTACTGGGAATTGGAGAATAATTTAGAAGCCACAGCAGAAAATATAAATCTCTTGATTAACATTTTCGGCATCAACTTACATTAAAAATCTAGCCTTCAAAATTAACATAAAGTTGATGGAAATTCATATTACTTTAAGAAACTCGATCTTATAAAACTTATGGTGGGAACTATTCATGTTTCCAAGACTATAAAATGAGAATTAGTACTAATGGATACCACTGCAGTAAAAAATGAAACATGAAGTGTTCTTTCCTGCTAAATACATCAGTAAGGCAATAATAGTCTACATTAGGCACACTTCTTTTTGTCTGATGATCTATTACAGATGAATATGGAGACACTGGGGACTGTCCTAGGAGAATTGTTTGTGTGTGTTACAGTCTATTTATCCATCGTTTTCATTCAAATTTAAGCTTTAATGAATATCTTTTCTTTTTCTTTTTGGTAAATACAGTCTTACTTTAGTTTGTGTCCCACGAATTTAATACTAATACAGGAAACATCACAAAAGCACTATAGATTTGAACTTGGGAGAAATCTGATGAAAAAACTTTTAACAACTTTGTCTAGGTTTAATTGGTAAAGAGATTCAGATGTACAAGTGTGAGTTAATGAAGGCTTGTGGTTATAATTTAAAATGTTTCTTTGTAATCTGAGATTTTACAAAAATGGTACAGACTTCCTGTGTTCCCTTCATCCAGATTCCTCAGTTACCATTTTACCACATTTGCTTCATCATTCTTTCTCTTGATCATCAAAAGACAAAATTACAACAAGTTTAGTTTAAAGATCTAATTGGCTTCTATTTATTCTGTTTATCTATAAAGTAGGATGAGTGTTCCCATGAGGTGAGCACAGGAGGTTGGCTTTATAGACAGAAAAGGGGTGAAGAAAAGCAGAAACAGGGAACAAAAAGTGGATTGGTTGTTGCAAACTTACTTTCCTTATGGGGTTGAGAGGACTTTCTTACCATGCCTGCCCAGGTAAAGTGGACCCTTTCTAGTTGGTTACTGTGAATCTCCTGTTCCCTTTGATTACTGAGCAGTGAGCAGAAGTGACTGCATTCTGGTGTGGTCTGGTCTGTGGGGCCTATTGCAGGAGCTCAGTCCAAAATAATGGCATCCCATAAACAATATACATTATCGTTCCTGAGTAGTTCAAAAGTAAGTTTCAGAATGGATATCCCTCTACAGCTAAATATTTGTGGGCATATTTCTTTAAAAAAAAAAAAAAGCCCACAAAACAAAAACAAGGATATTCTCTTATATTACCGCAGTACAATTGTCAGACTCAAAATATTAACATTGTTATGGTCCTGTTATCTGGAGGATTTATTCAGATTTGCTAATTGGCCCAGTAATGTCCTTAATAACAAAAGAAAATAATTTTTCTGGCCCAAGATCTCTGTGTAAATCACTTGTGACATTTAGTGGCCATGTCTCCTTCAGTCGTGAACAGTTCCTAAGTCTGTTTTTGTCTTTCATGACCATGGCATTTTGAAAGCGTATAGACCATTTATTTCATAGAATATCCCTCAATTCGGGTTGTAGTTTTAATTTGATTTTTAATTAGAATAAGTTGTTATTATACAAAGTCCATTTGGTGAGTTATGTGAGTCTAGGCGATTATACGTTTCCCCGTAAGTTTCAAATTTATTAACATAATTTTTCATACTTTTTAATTAAACAGTTGTTATATTTGTAGTTACAAATAGCTTTTCATTCCTGTTATTGTTTATATACATCATTTCCCACTTTGTTCTTGATAGTTTTGCCTGAGGTTTCTTTTTCATTAGTTATCTAAAAAGAAGGAAGTTAAGATTTTGTTGGTTTTCTTTCTTTTTTTTTTTTTGAGACAGAGTCTCACTCTGTCGCCTCGGCTAGAGTTCCATGGTGTCAGCTTAGCGCTCACAGCAACCTCAAACTCCTGGGCTCAAGCGATCCTCCTGCCTCAGCTTCTGAGTAGCTGGGACTACAGGCTTGCGCCACCACGCTTGGCTAATTTTTTCTGTTTTTAGTAGAGATGGGGACTTGCTCTTGCTCATGCTCAGGCTGCTCTCAAACTCCTGAGCTCAAGTGATCCTCCCACCTCAGCCTCACAGAGTACTAGGATTACAGGCATGAGTCACTGCGCCTGGCCTTTATTATACGTTTTCTAGTTAATTTTTAATTTTTTATTGTTTTCTTCCTTTTACTTTTCTTTGGGTTTACTCTGGTACTCTTTTTCTGGATTTTTAAGACCGTTTTTTTAGTTCATTAGATTTCATTTGTCATCTTTTTCATTATAAATGTTTAAGATTATAAATGTCCCTCTAATTACTACCTTGGCTGTAAGTCATATATTCTGGTATGTAGTATTTTTATTATCATTTGGTTCTAAGTATTTTCTAATTTACTTGATAATTTTTTATTCTACCTGTGAGTTAATTTTAATTGCCTGTAGCATTGTGGTCAGAGAATGTGTATGCTACCGATTCTTTTAATGTATTGAGATTTCCTTTATGGCCTAGAACAGGATTCTCCCCAATATTTTGCTCCCTAGGTCTGACTCTGGCAGCATCAAGGTCTGATCCTTGTCACATCAGCCTAATAAAAAGAAAGCTTTCTATTTGGCTCTATTCCCCCTTGTAGCAATCTAGATAATACCCTCAAGGTAAAGGCCAAGGTGAATATGAAGCTCACCTTTCATACTTCCTTTCCAGATGGATGATAGCCTCTCCTTGCCTCCACTGGGTAGTTCTCCAGTGGCTTTGTGTAGTTGTTCTTATATATTTTTCTGGTTTGTGCCTAGAATCACAACCAGCAAGGAAGAACTTGTAGTTCTGCCCATGGTAGGTTTGGAAATGACATCTAGGGCCATGAGGGTCCCCATAGCCTATTGTCCATTCTAGCTTTCTTGTGATAATAATCAAAAGGTATAAGTACACACAAAAACATGGCTCGCCTTGTCTTGTAGGTTGAATAAATGACAACTAGTCCTAACAAATTTGTTGATGATGAGGGGTTTTGTTTTTACTATGCATTGAAGCAAAAATTGAAATTGGATGGCACACTTCTCTTTTATATATAAATTTTGCCTTTGTCAGTTTGAGGTTTACTCATGAGAGTTTATATTCACCTTCTGCTTAGAAAAAACCACCACATACTCATTAGTTTTAAAATAATATGGTGTTCTTGATGCTGTAAGTTGTGCTGGAGGTATACATGTAAAGTTTTTATAAAACTGTAACAACTGACCAATGTGTATGGTCCCTGAGTTATGATGATTCAACTTAAAATTTTTCAGCTTTTTTACAATGAGTTCATCAGAGTATTAAGTACATTTTCGGCTTAACGATTCTTGTGACCTACAGTGTGTTTATTGGGATGTAGCCCCATTGTAAGTCAAGGAGCATCTGTAGTTGTTATTGAATATAGTATATGTGTATCAGTTAGCTATTGTTATAATAAGGCTGCATGTTACAGGTTGGGTTCTCTGAGAACCATATTCTGATGGTGGTTTTCATGTAGGAAATTCATTAAGGAGTATCCTTGGGATCAACACCTGTGCAAGAAAAGTGAAGGAAGCAGGAATAGTTAGTGGGAGAAGGTGGGCTATGATACAGTCTGAATGAATGTCTGAGTTGATTCCATGTGGTACACTAAATGTTTGTCCAAATCAGGGTGCAGGGCTCAGCCTTCATACCCCTGCGTTGTTGGATGCAGGCTGCCTCAGGATGGGACTATGGACCTTGGGTGATGATTCTTTGTTTTTTTTTTTTTTTTTTTGAGACGGAGTCTCACTCTCTTGCCTGGGGCGAGTGCCCTGGCGTCAGCCTAGCTCACAGCAACCTCAAACTCCCGGGCTCAAACAATCCTACTGTCTCAGCCTCCCGAGTAGCTGGGACTACAGGCATGCACCACCATGCCCGGCTAATTTTTTCTATATATATTTTTAGCTGTCCAATTAATTTCTTTCTATTTTTGGTAGAGACGGGGTCTCGCTCTTGCTCAGGCTGGTCTCGAACTCCTGAGCTCAGAACGATCCGCCCGCCTCAGCCTCCCAGAGTGCTA